>PXNZ01000052.1:0-61179 GCA_003012085.1 Trichoderma brevicompactum
AACAGTCAGAACGTCTCTATGGATTATCCGTCTCCCCCCCAAAACCCTCACCTCCGCCTCTTCATCTCCGTGGCCCCAAATCCCACATAACCGGAACATACCGGGACATCATATCCGTTCACTTATACTCCGAAAAATACTCCGAACATGAGACTCATCATCATCCTCGCCGGCTTAGTGCAGCTTCGCTAATCGGGTTGGCCATGTAGCAAGCGCCGCTCTTCTGCAGGCCAAGCCCAATCTCGACAGTCACAGTGTGGCTAGACTCAAAAGCTCATTCAAATGCCTATCATTCTGCTTCAATGGGCCTTTTGATGGCCAAGCCGGCACGCGGCATCTACTCTTTTACATACGTACATACACGTTATGTCATGAACTCGTCTGCAATATCCCCGTCGGGTGAATTGCAACTCCGCCTCCTCATGCCATCCGTAAAATGACCGGGGTGTGTGTGGTCAGGGTATGAAGGATCGAGCAAGAATAAGACGAACGAATAAAACGCAAGGCAAAAAACACACACTGGGTTTCCTACCCACCCTTCAACCCCCCAAAATGCAGGCCGCTCCCCACGCATGCAGCTTATACAGTATGCAGTAGTCTTACTACAAAGACCCCCCCATCGCTCACCCATCCAACCCGGAAAACAGCACAGCGCCGTGGACAATGAAGAGTGGCTGCCGCCCCGAATAACTTCCCGTAAAGAAACTGTTTTGTGGATTCTCCGGAAAATTAAGAGAGAGGGAAAAGATCTATCGTATGACATTCTTGATTTGGTATAATCAAACAAAGCGTACCTCGTTAAACAACCCGGCCCGGACTTGCATCAAGCTGGCCAGCTCTAGCAGGAATGCTTGGTATATGAGTACATTGGTAATGACATGCGATACCGACACCATGTTTTCATTCGTCGGGCTTGTTGGCTCCGCATTGTCTGTTGTTTCCGTCACCACGGTCGGCTCGGTGGCAACCTCACTCCGGTCCGCACTGCTGTCATAGCCATCTAGACTGGCCAGCTCATCTCCAGAGAACAAAGACTCGGGAGCATCGTGCGTTGGCTTCCCCTCCGAATCTAACAGTATCGGTTTGACATTCTCACTTGGCAGGGCCACCCGCCGAGCTAGAATGCTTTGGTCCATGGCCGTAAACTCGGCCGCCTGGATGGCCACGGGGCCTTGCCGACCGTCTCGGGGCCCACCGGCTTCGTTTTGAGCACTCACCGGCGACAAGCTCCGGCTAAGGGCGATTCTGTTGGGGTCCGGCAATGGTTTGGAAGTATTGGGCATAGGACTAGGAGAGAGCAGATCTGACACGTTGTAGCCCGGTGTCGAAGCGCCAGACGTTCGAGTGCTATTCTTGCGTCCTCTAGGAGTTACAGAGCGGCTTGGGGTTCCAAGCTCCGAGAGCAACCGCTGAGCAAAACCTTCGAGCCCAGATGGACGCGATGGAGATACCGACCGGATAACCTCCTCAAGGCTAGAGCTCGGCCGCCGCTCCGGCGTTTTCTGGACTGGGGCCGGGGGGTTATCCAAAATTGCATCAGCAGTCTGGAAAGCCTCTCGCCGCTGTTGAAGAAGCTCGTCAAACCGAGGCACCGTCTGCTTGAAGGCTTCGACTTGGTCGCAGAGGCGCTTCAGCACGACGAGAATACGAGGAAGAGAATGCTGGGCCCATTTTGGTCGACGCCTGCACTTTTCCATTGATTCCAATCTCTCCGCCTCTGTGTCGTCGGAAAAGGTCGAGAAGCCGTCATCTGAGCTGTCGCCGTCTTGCGAGCCGAGCTCGTCAGCCAGTGATCGATTGCCAGTTTCAGTCTCGGCGTCTTCTCCCTTTTCCGTCTCCGTCTCTTCCTCGCCTTCCCCATCCTGCTGTGACTTGGTTGCCTTCTTTGCATCGGATTTTGACTGCTGCTCGTCCTCGACGTAGGTGTAGCTGTTGGGATTCCGAGCGAGCCAACCTTCGATGCTCATGTAGCCACAAATTGCCATGTCCACGATGGTATCAGTGACTGACAAATTGGTCTCGACTGGATTCATGAAAAAGTTCTCCATCAAGTCAAGGATAGCGTTGAGTAGAAGATCATCGCTACGAAGCGTGTGTTCCCTGACGTCTTTGGGTGCGCCCGGAAGACTATCTGGAATCGTAGGTAGCTTGTGGTTGTGCTGCGACAATCTAGGGGCAACAAGTCTTAGGGAGCACGGGTGGCTCTCAAGCCGAGCCATGGTGTCCTTCAAAATGCTCTCGTAGGTCTCATTAAAGTCGTCTCGGCCGCCGATGGTCTCTGCCAGAGCCATTAAATACTCAATCTCTTGCTCATGAGCACCCACAGTTCGGTTGATGTTGTTGCTTGGAAACATGTCAGTTTGGAGGAGGGTGAGGACTGCGTATCGATGGTGCCTCTTGATGATGGCCGATACCAGCTGAAGAGTGACGTAGATGGTTTGCTGGTTGCGCGATCGAAGACAAGCCAGAATAAGATCAACCAAGTTGAAGAGCAAAGGGGTGGCAGTTGTGTCGGGCTTCTCTGCCATCATGGTAGCGAGATCCATGGACTTCCGCTGTCGAGCAGCGCTTATGGCAGTCTCTGAAGGGGGGGTATGCGAGATGACAGTTTCGGGCAGGGCCAGGAGGTAGTGAAGAATAAGGTTGATCATGTCAGGGTGGTCCAGGGATTCGATGATGCGACGGAGATAGGTCAAAACTGCAACAGACGAGCCACCGTCTATATCGGAAGACTCAAGCAATGATGGGTATCTACAATGGTCAGCATTTAGCACGTGAAATCGCAAGGGGGTTTAGAAATCCGGCATGGAGACTTACAAGAGCTGCTGTAAGAAAATAACCTGGAAATGCTCCAGCAAAGTCGACTTGACCTCGACTGATTTGCAATGGTTAAGGACGTCCTGCCAGAAGAGGAGGTGCGACAAAAAAGTCTCCAGATGCGACTGGAACTCGCTAGCGCAAGAGCTAACAATTTCGTAGTTGGATGTAGGGTGTTGATAATCGGAGAGGGCAAGGATGGGCGGCAGGTTATTTGGCAGGTGGTCTATGACAAGCTTGCGACTCAGTTGACTGTACAAGGCTCCCAAGCCAGTGGCCATGAGAGTTGACAGGTCGCTCTCAACGATCCACTGCTCCAGGGATTCGGAGCTTGAAGCGGCCTCGATGATGTATAGAAGCCCCGTCCGCGCAAAGTCGCCAACCTTGCCTTCGTGGTGAATGTAGTCCATCAAGATGTAAAAGAGAGGGAAATCAGCCCTCTTAGTTCGTCCAGCGAACTTGTCGCGGACGCTGGCAGCCCTGTCACTCGGACGGTTAACATCCTGCTGCGTCTTAAACCAAGCAGGTAGAATTTCGGGGTCCAGGCGTATCTTGGTCGTGATGTTGAAAGCCAGCTCCACTACTCGTGACTCGGTATCCAGCCCGAGACGAGCACTGTTGACACCAGTAATGCGCACCAGCAAATTTGTCAGGCTGGCGGAGAAGGTGTGGTTCTCAACAAATGCCTCCTCCTCGCTCTCGATGAGGGTCGCGAAGAAGAGGACGGCTTCTTTTATGATCCACTCATTATAAGAGGATGTGGCAATCTTGCCAATAGGCACGTATATCTGCTTGATGGAGGCATATTGAATACACGGGTGCGGCAACGGCCGGCGGCTCTCGTCGCTGAGGATGTTGGTAAGCTCCTGGAGCCTGATCTCGACCGTTTCGGCGGCGTCGATGTCTTGAGACAGGTTGGTAGATTTGCGCCAGATGGACTAGGGGAGAGAAAGCACAGCTTCGTTAGCACGCCAGCGCAAGAGAGACGGCGGCAAAGCACAGAGAAGAGGGCAGCAAACTCACCAGCAAGCCAGCATACTCCTTCTCGAAGCGATGAAGACGCTTGGCAGGATCCTTTGCCTGGTCCAGACGAGAGCTCCCGGAGGAGAGGGGGCTTAACAAGCGCGACCACTGCAGAGACAAGGATTTTGGTTAGCCTTCTATCTCCAGCTATAGCCTCTCTCTTTTTTTTTTCTTTTTTTTTTTTCCCGCTCAGGCTCAGCGTTCAGGTTCAGGGTCTCCCCTTATGATGGGCGGCTCACGAAATCCATGGCGACGGCCAACTCATGTCTGGCTCGACGGTCTCTCTGCGGGAAAATCCGAGGGCAAATGCCTCGCAAATCGAGGTCTGAGGCGCGGGGAGGGTCCGATCAGAGGCTGCGGGGAGGTTCAGGTGGATTGGCGATGCTTAGGACAGAACGAGACAAGGGCAGGACAAGGTCGTCGTCGGCGATGATGCCCAGCGAATCCTGGGCGGTGAAAGCGGCGGGGGGTAGCGCGAACCTCTGGCCTGCGCGCATTTGCAGCTCGCATCGAGGTACCCTGTACTCAGCAGACGGGGGGGCCTGAAGGAGGTTGGATGTTTTGTGGTGCCGCACGTGCACTAAAAAACGGACCGTCTTTTAGGGCCCGGCAGAATAATATTACAGCATATTTACTGCCTACTGGAATGTAGGGTAAGGTTGGGCTGGAATAGGGTATCAAGAGGTTTTGGTGGTATAGACGACACGAATATGTTTATGAAACGAAGCAGAAAATGCTCTTCTACGGGTATTTTAGTAACCCTGGGAGAGTTATCTGGCCGTTTAGCGGGATTGACAAGAGCTCAGATTCTGCTATTTGTCGCATCAACACCAACACATATAGGCTATTAATGCTAGACTGCAGATACTATCAATCTCACCTTACCAGGTACCCATATTAACCCCCCGATCTCCCGCCCGCTATACATCAAGCGAGATGCAAATACACGCGCAAAACATGTCAGCCATTGGGCAATTGGGTCCCACGGTTCATCAAGTATCAGTCATCTTGTTATCTTTCATCAGTAATTGGCTAGTGCTTCTATCTGAGAACGCCCAGTTCATCCAGCACAAGCTGGGCTAATCGAGAAACCCCATCAGGAAGCCTCTGCCAATCTTGATCCAGTGGGTCAGGATGCCTGCAGAAGCTGCTAAGAAGCCTCCACAGACTTTGTACGAATATGTGGGATGGGGAATAAGCAGTGTAGTGCTAATATGATGACTGAAATGTGCTTATATGGTGCGTCCATTACCTGTTCATAATGTGTACTCTGTATATCCTATGCTGGTCTAATGCTCTTTGATTGCCCGACGTTGCACCCTTTGATCCGAAGTCTTTGCACGTGACCGATCTAATAGAGAAATTTGGCTCCCATGTGATTATCAATGACGAACTAGGCCGTGGATATTGATGCCCAACACAGACACTCTCCGTGTGACCAAGAAAATGGAGCTGCTGTCTGATTTGAACCTGCGAAGATGATGTAAGCAGGTAACATCAACGCTTCTTCATTTCCAGTGGTATTAACCTCTGGATCGTTTATATGTTTAGGAGGCCGAATTTACTCACAGCAATAGGAATGGCTGGCTAACCTTCTGAGCTGTCCATCTTGCAAACCAAAGCTGGATAGCCATAGTAGAGAATCCGTCTCCATCGACGCTACTAGCTTAGATAACGAATGAAGAATTAATTATCATGTCTTCCATTATATCCCATTGATCTATTCTCAGAGGCAGAAAGCAAATCATGGGAGTAGTCTTGCAAAGCGAAGAGAAACATGCAAGAGGATAACAGTCTGTCTACCTATCCTTGGCAGAGTCTATGAGTAGTAAATATAAGCCTGCGAAGGATCAGAGCATCAAACAATAAACTGTTTACTGGACATTCTTCGTGACCTCAGAAGCTCAACCACTGGCCAAAACCCCCACTCAAACAAGCTTGTAAAAATGCAACGACAAGCCGCAACTCTGCTGGAAGGCGGCCAGCTTAGCGTCCATAGAGGCGTATAAAGAATACACAAAAAAGGTATCACAAAGCATACTGCAGTTAAAATGTTGAGAAAGCTCGCTAAGTCGTAGAAGAGATGCTAAAAACCAACGGCGGAAAGGCTCCATGGATAGGAAACATGCTAAAAGGAGCATTGAACGTGGGTTTCGACGGCACTCAAACACAATGAGTATACTCACTGAAGTATACAAAGCTAATAGGCTTCTGTAAAAGCTTACTGGATATAGATGCTAAGCAAAGGACACACCACAGAGGAAGATATGTCTGGCATACATGACAATTTGACTGCCCAAAGTTGACAACAGAATCCAAAACACACAGGCAATTTTTTATGGACAAGTTGAGAATTCTTAAGAATTTAATTGCGTTGAGAGGATCATTTTTGAGCTTCTAAAACTCCCTCTGCAGACTCATTCGCGTACCAATGAGGTTGTGCTCTGCTATACATGGGGAGAGCGACCAAACAACGACGACATAGGCAAAATCGTTAGCTGCTGTACTCTGTATCCTACAATTACAATAATTGAGCTGCGTGACAGAGGCACTTCGATAAGAGACGATGGATAAAAGTTTGTGTAGTTTCCAGATATAAGCATACCAACTGTCCATCTTTTCTTTATGTAAACTAATTCGCTTTCGGTGCATTTTGGAAGTTTAATTATAGATGGCAGTCGCTAACATATTGGAGATATGACATCAGAGATCTATGCAGATACTTGACACAGATATATTGATAGATATCCATAGCATATACCTATAGCATTGTAACAACCACTTCGATCAACCATGTAAGGCTGCAACATGGGGTGTCTAGGGTAGATTTGCCGGAGTCCGAATAAGCTGCATCGTCGCAATGCGCAGTCATCCATTTCCATACCGTCAAAATGATAAACTATGGCTCATCTAGCTGACTTCCCAACAACGTGGTCTCATCGCACAACTATAACGCTGCGAAATATCTCATGCATATCATTATCTGTTCATTCTTTAGGCGAACCCTGAATTTGGAAATGCAGTCAGATGCAGAAAGAGAAAGCTGTTAAATGAGTCAGTATTGTGGGTGGAATTTTCCTTGAGCTTGTCGCTATACATTTGCGGCAGTGATATTGGTTGTATGTCCACGTACGTATCATGGGAGATGTCGAGTCTCTTACATATAAAGCTGCTCTTACAACCTTGAAGGATACTATACTCATGCCCTGGTAGCAGCACATAACCATCCAGCGCCGTTAACCTTAGTGAACACAATGGCACCATCCATAATAGAAGCTGCTTCAGAAAAAGCCGACAATGTTCCTGTTGGCTTGAAGCTCATCCCAAAGGAAAGACTGGATCCGCGTTCAGATGCAGAGATCGCCCTTGTCTTCCAGCAAAGGCAACCAATCACATCGGATAAGAACATATGGGCCTTTTGGCACTCAGGATACAACCATATGCCAGCATGGCTTAGACAAAACGCAATCGACTGGGTCCGTCGGCAAGGCCCCGAATGGACGGTCCACGTTCTTGATGACGTGCCCGAATCTCCAACCAATGTGCGAAACTACTTGGAGCCCGAACTCCTCTCAGAAGCGTTCATCAAGGGTACTATGGATGGGATATACAAGGGAACGCACTCCGGAGACCTAGTCCGCCTTGCGCTGTTGTGGAAGTATGGCGGCGTTTGGATTGACATTGGCGCCATCCTCCTTCGGTCTATTGAGGATATATGCTGGAGGGAGATTGAAGACCCCAACACGCCGTATGAGATTGGCACCTTTCTCATGATGGGTTTCATGACCAACGGCTTCATCGCCTGCAAGAAAGGCAACCCCTTCATCAAGCGCTGGCACGACGAGTACCTCAAACTATGGGAGGGCGGCGTGACCAATGCCACTGGTTTTCACAAGGACCCCAAGTTTAAAGGCAAAGCGCTATTTGACAGCCCTCACAATAATATCACATTGGGCGAAATCGTCGACTACAGTGCACATCTTATATGTTTGTTTGTCCTACAGGAGTTGGTTGAAGAGGACTGGAATGGGCCAGAGTATTACCTAAACCGCATATACTTCACCAACGGCGATCAAGAAATGTTCCTCTTCCACAGCTTCTTCAATTGGGACGGAACCAAAGAGTTTGAGCTCCTCAGTCGAAAGCGCTCTGGAGAAGGAGTCATCCGAGATGAGAAATGGAGGGAGGCTGAGGATATTATTAACAAGACGCTAGCGGGCTCTAGCTTGATCAAGCTATCTCACGGACCAAAGAACTTTTGGGAGACAACCCTAGCAGGCTATTGGGACGCAAAGGAGACTGCCGAGGCTCACAATGCGCCGGGGACGTTTGCAGCGTATCTGAGAGAGGGGAGCGTCAAGTACGAGCAGACGAGGAAGTTGGCTTCCTTGACGATGCAGAGTGTGGGGACGGACATAAAAAAGGAATCGCTCAGCGTCTTTCAGAAGGATCAATAAATGGGCTTTGTCGACAACAACTCCTTTGGCGCTGAAGGATTTGGTTTAGAATCAAAACAGACGGGAGAATTCTAGAAGAACATAGGGGGGGACGGCCGCATCAAACTATACAACTCCGTAGGCAACTACCGAGGCCAAGGCGGCATCCATTCGAGTCGAGAGGCAATCGCGTTGTTACAAAAATAGGCTGCCGATTGCTAAAGCTCAAAAGTCCCACTGAGGATCGCTGACGTGCAAATGTAGAGAGTTACGATAGTATCAGAAAAGAAAAGAAAGCAAACTAGTATTGTATTCTCACCGCATCGGAGCGCAGTTGGTCCATGTCCGGCCCTCACCCTGCATGTGCCTAACTCGGCAGCCCCCGAAAGATACGTGATGACCAACAATTCACTGGGACTTGAATGAAGCGCCGACAAAAGTTCACAAGGCTACCACTTAATGAATGCCACTGGCGGTTTACTCTGGCGAAGCGGAAAGGCAAAAGAACTTTTGCGAGTCCAATGGCGTGCTGCGGTCGAGCGCGACTGGAACTTGTCCGGTTTGGCGTGGTAGGACAAGGGTCGATGGAGACTAAGGGTGCGTTAGCAAACGAAAACCGTGACGCAGATCCCGATGCCGTAAAATTTGACTCATGTGAGCATTGAGTCGTTTGCAAAAAAACCCAAGTTCGATATCCCATTGTTTGACTTGAAGCGTTGAGAAGGGCTTTGAGGATTGTTTCTTGGCTTGGCTATGGGCATTACACTAAACAAGGAATTGTACCTTTACATAATGTTTACTATTTACACTCTATCAACCATTTCCCTGGGTCTCAGCTTCAACTACCGCCTTGGCTAACAAAATGGGTCACGGAACTAAGGCCTAGGAGACCGCAGTACACCGGCCGGTCTCTGTAGATCGTCTCTCTCTACAGGGGCTACAACCTATCCCGTTAAACATTTAACGTAACCCAGTAAGCATGAATCGCGGGCAAAATCTCAACAAGCGCCCGCCGCGTAACCGCAGCGAATCCCCTTGGTTAGGATTGCGAGGCACTTCATCTGGCTAGCGACAAACTGCCCATCTCTTGGCATCCTTTGGTGATCTTGGCCCTGATCGGGGGGGCTTGCAGCCAGCAATACTACATGGAACACGACCTTCAGCTTGAGCCCGCAACTTAGACCCGGTTCTTTCGCCATCTCTTCGGCACAGAAGTTGCCGATGTAAGGTAGCATTTCTCTCGCCTGGTGCGTCCGGCATCAAACCTTCTCAATGCGGATTCTTTTCCTTTTTGCATTAGCCCCAAATAAGCAAGAGTGGTTCCTGTCAACAAGTTCTCGTCCGATTCCCGATTTGACAACAAACGGGAGGGCGGAGCAGTAGCGGCGGATCGGCCGCTGACAACTTTTGACGGCTACCTGCGCTAGGCAAAACACAAACACACATACAGAGCTTATACGGGAAATTATGCGCCTCCAGTCCTTTTCTGTAATCGGCTTTGTCGGGAGTGATTGCGCATGGCGACCTCATCTGCCCTGCCTACGAGCAAAGGTCCCTTGCAGACGGGGACCGTTAGGCTGCCTCTGAGTATCATTGCCCGTCTCCCAGTGGAGATGAGGAGGGATACCAACGACAAGGTGCCAACGGCATGAGATAGTACGTTCATGTAGTAGGAAACCGTTAGTAGTATCATACTTGTCTTGTATAAAAGGCAAAGAGAAGCCAGGCTGCCGGAAACCCTGTTCTCTCTGAACGAGCAGACTCTGCAACAGCTCCGTCTGCCTGTCTCACAATGAAGCTCCACTGGGCCCTGTCCCTCCTGGCTGCTGCCAGCAGCGTCACTGCAGAATCATCAAGGAAAGTCACCGCCAACAGACTCATCGAGGCCATCCACGGCCCCCGTCGTGCCGTCAATCCCACGGAGTTTCGGTCCCTTGAGGCGGAGAAGAGCAAGCCTAAGCCTAAGCCGAAGCCTCACCCGCGTTTCCTCAACTCTCACACCCAGAGTATGTGCCAGTTTCTGGGAAATTAACAAGTACAGCCACGCTGACAGTTTGCATAGAGTTTGCCGTCAATGGCACTGGCCTTCCCGAGGTCGACTTTGATGTAGGCGAGTCGTACTCGGGTCTCTTGCCCATCAGCAACAAGACCAATGAGAGGGACCATCTCTTCTTTTGGTTCTTCCCGACTGTCAACGAGGAGCACCAGAAGGATAAGGAGATTACAATCTGGCTCAACGGCGGAGTAAGTTGATAGAGCTTTCACGTTCCCCTGTTCATGGTACCATTGCTAACTAATATGAATAACAGCCCGGCTGCTCCTCTCTCCTCGGCTTCCTCCAAGAAAACGGCCCCTTCCTCTGGCAGCCCGGCACCATCAAGCCTCAGCCAAACCCATGGAGCTGGCACCTCCTCACCAATGTCGTCTGGATCGAGCAACCCGTCGGCGTAGGATATTCTCAGGGTGAACCCAGCATCACCAACGAGGATGAGCTGGCGGCCCAGTTCATGGGCTTCTGGCGCAACTTCATAGACACATTCAGCTTGCAGGGCTGGAAGGTCTATATCGCGGCCGAGTCATACGGCGGCTACTACGGCCCGTACATCTCGAGCAACTTCCTCGACGCCAAAGACACGAAATACTACAACCTCAAGGGATTGATTGTCTACGACGGCATCATGTTCGATGGCAACGTGCAATCAAACGTCCCTACGCTGCAGTACGTCACTCGCCACAAGGACGAGTTCGCCTTTGACGATGCCACCCTCAACAAGGTCAAGAGCATCTCCGATGGCTGCGGTTTCACGGACTACTTTGACAAGTATCTCACGTTCCCTCCCTCGGGCGTGCAGCCCATCGTCACTCCAGGTCTTCAAGTGCTCCCGAATGGAACCATCACGGGCAACGAAACTTGCTACGACTTCTGGAACTACGTGACTGAGTGGGCCACTGAAGCAAACCCTTGCTTTAACGTCTACAACATCCTCGACCACTGCCCCTTCCCGTATGATCCTCTCGGCGATCAGCCCTACTTTGACCGTGCCGACGTTAAAAAGGCCCTCCATGCGCCTGCTGCAATCAACTGGACTCAGTGCATCAACAACCCCTTCAACTCCACCGACGGCTCAGACCAGTCCGCTCCCCCGGGCCTGAAGCAGCTCCCACACGTCATCGACGCAACCCAGAACGTCATCCTCGCCCAAGGCGCCATCGACTGGATCCTGGTGCTCAACGGCGTCATACTCGGCATCCAGAACATGACGTGGGGCGGAAAGACGGGCTTCCAAACCCAGCCCCAAGACCCATTCTACGTGCCTCTCTACGGATTCGACCCCTTTGGCAGCGGTGGATATGCTTCCAACCTGCCGGCCGGATCGGGCGTTCAGGGCACGACTCACCACGAGCGAGGCCTTACGCTCGTGGCGACGCAGTTGGCCGGCCACGAGGGTCCTCAGTATGCCGCCGCGTCGGCGTTCCGGCATCTGGAGAAGTTGCTGGGCAGAGTGAAGAGCTTGAGCGGCACGGAGCCGTTTACGCTGCCGGAGCTGCGGAACATTACCCAGCTGAAGGCGTCGTCGTTGGGTAAGGGTATTGTGCCTATCCCGTAAGGCAGTTGACAATTGAATATATGAAATAGAGCCTTAGATAATAAACTATATAAGCTGGTAATTGAATTATGACACACACCAAAAAATCAAGTCCTCATGCTCCGTTGAAATGAAAATGTTTTATAAACTCTTTGCATCGTCTGATTTCCGGCTTTGTTTCCCTCTAAGTAGATGCCTCAGCAGATGCCTCAACACAACGTTTCCTCCCTTGTACTCCTTCAGCTCCCTCATCGCAAACACCTTGTCGCTATCCAAAGTATATTTCCTCAGCTCTTGTACAGATTTAAACACTCTGACCGAGGAATCACCATCCTCCCCTCTCCCTCTTCTCCCCCAATCGATCAAGTCAACGATATTGACATGTGTGTTTCGAAGAATCTACAACCAAAGCTGTTAGCCCTACATCCCATGTCATTCATATAGACAACAAATGCAAACAATACGTACCGCTTTGCACTTTCGAATATCTTCAGGAGGATCAAACCGTCCTACTGCCTTGCAAAGCGTCCACCACGCCGTCAAGTCATTCTCGTCGCCAAACCACATCTCCACCTCCATCACCAGGGCCTTTTGATACCGCTTCCACGCATGCTTTGCAGGCCCAAATCTCCTATCTTCCCAGCCTTGTTGTTTCTCCAATAGCTTGAAAGATGCCTCTGGCGAAAGGTGAGCATCATACGGAAACCCCACAAACGACGCAAAGAACCTATCTAGCGGTGTTTCTCTCGCAACCGACATCGTCGAATTCCTCTTCTTTGTCTTCTTTTTATTCCCATTCTCCAAATCAACCGCGTCTTCCCATCCCTCATCAACCCTGTGCCTCCCCCAAACATGACTCCCCAAAGCCCTCTCCGTCAGGAAATCCAACCACTCCCCGTTCCCAACACACTCCGCGCACACAAAATGCCGCTCCGACGCCAAAATGTGCAGCCTCAGCTCGTCTCTCGATCCGAAATCCAAGTCACACCGCACACACTTCCAAATCACGAGGGGCGTCGCCGTCATCATCGTCGTCGTTGTCGTCGTCGCCGTCGGGAACTCTTGGTGCGCCTTGCTTTCCCTAAGATGCATCGCCAGCGCTCCGTCATCTTTGAATACACGATTGCAAGGCAAGCAAAAAACCATCATGAAAGTACCTCCACCGTCACGGTTAAGGAAAAAAAAAAGAAGCAAAAGAGCGCTGAAATGCAATCACTGATGAAAATTTCCAAGAGGTTACGTGTAGACAAGGGCGCCGATTGGACTATCCATTTTCTCCTCACGCAAGGCAAATGCAGCCAGAGCACCTGATCAGCTCAATGCCCATTCAAAAACTTCAGCTCTGGCAAGCGGCCCAAGATATATATTGATTGGCTGGCTCGGTCCTCTTGGGATTCCTTGTGTAACCGCCCTACATGTGCACGGCGCGGCTGTGCTCACGGCAGCCTAGATGCGTATTGGCTGAGCTTAGCTAGGATTTACTAGTAGCTGCTTGTTTATCGTGAATGGGAGTAATCAGTTTAGAATTTAAAATACATGTAACGAAATAAAAAATATGATTCCATCTATCCAGTAGCCCCGTGAGTCACTTCTACAAGTCACATTCACGTAATCAAGACGGTAGGGACACAACTTGTGCAAAGCGCTGCTTCATTCATCAAACCAAAGGCGACTATGCCAAACTACCTACTTTCGCTTCTAGCACACTGGCCAGCTCGCTGATTACACGATAGAGAATGCTGGTAACATGAATAACCCCTTTCCCTTCAGCTCTCGGAAGCGCACCACGAAACAAAACGAACGGAATCAAGCCGGGCTGGCCGGTTCACCCATGCTGCCACTGCCGCCGCTACCGCCACTACCGGTGCTCCCTCTATCATGCATGCCAAACCGCTTGGTGTACATGGGACGTCGCGAGATGCCCATGCCGATGGGGGAACGGGGCTCCTCGTCGCTCGGTTGAGTGAAACCGCTAACATCGCTAAGCATGCTAGAGCTGCGACCTCGCGATTTGGCGCCGCGTAGCTCGAAAGAGGTCATTGGCGGAGACTGCCAAGCTGCTATGCCAGGGGGAGCCATGGAGAGGGAGGTGGATGAGTGGTTCTCCCCGTTTGACCCTCCCCAGTAATTCATGCCAGAGGGGAAATGCGCAGGGGCAGCTGGGTTGGGATTCCAAGCAGCCTGTTGCTGCTGCTGCTGCTGCTGTTGGTGGTGATGCTGCTGCTGCTGTTGTGGCTGTGGAGACTGAAACGGAACATGGCTGACTGCGGTGGCGGCAGATTCAAGAGAAGCCATGTCGACGGGTAAGCCGTTGGCCTGGCTCATGAACGTTCGAAGGCTCTGTAGCTCGCTCTGGAGACTGCGGAGATGTTCAGCTTTCATGGTGTTGGACGTAAATGTCTGTGCAAGCTGATCGTTGTACCCTCTGTCCGTGTTCATCACCTGCTCCTGCCAGCCAGCACGCTCACGCTTTCGCCGCTCTACCTCGTTAAGGCCTCGGTTGTTTGCGTCAGTAATGTTGGCAAGCTCGTTCTCAACCTTGGCGATGCGAGTAGCGATCTTATTACGCTTGGTGTTGAGGTTATTCTTCTCATTCTCCTTGGCGTGAACGTCGCTTTCCAGCTTCGCCTTGTACTCCCGAAAACTCTTCTGGGCCGCATCGTAGAGCTTCTTCTCGTTCGAATACGACCGCTCCATTTTCTTCTTGTTCTCGGCCAGTTCCGGCGAACCGTCAAACTTCTTGAGCTGATCTGCCAGGGCGTCCGTATCGCGCTCGGCCTGTGCTTTCTGAGTCTCCTGCTGACGAATCTTTTGTCTGTACTTGTCATCGCTGTGGCCAGCAGAGGCAAGTTGGTTGTCCGTGAGTTCATTCTCCTTCTTGATGGCGTTGATCCTAGACTTCCATTCCTTACGCCAGGTCTTGAGGCGGTTCTTCTCATCGTTTAGCTTGGCTTCCGCAGCTGCAATCGAGATGCGGAGAGTGGTGGCGGGGGAATCGGGCTGGAGAGACTGTTGGGCGCCAGATACAGCGACGGGTGCATTGTTGTTCTCTCGTGCGGGTTCTTTGATGGTACGGATGCTTGTGGAGAAGACAATCTTGTCAGTCCTGGTATCCACAAACTCACAGACGTATTTCGACGATGGTCGAAGGCCATAGATGTCTCCCGTCCAGCGAGTTCCCCCTCGACCACCGTCATCCGCTTCAACAACAGGAAAGATGCGCGTGGGCTGCCAAAATGCATTGTTCACTTTGACATAGAAAGGCTTCGACATGTCGACGCCGGCCGGCCGCGTAACGGGGTGTCCGTTGGCCGTCGTGAGTGGTGGTGGAGGTGGTAATTCGTCGTCTAGATCTGGAAAGTGGCTGGTGTTGAAGCATACTTCATCGCTACCAATATATGATATCCATATTTGTTTAGGCTGTGTGTTAAAGGGTGCATTTCCGAGGTTGTGGATGTCAGTCGTGTTGACCCCGAGCGATTTCGAGGGCACGTGCGACGACTCGTACTCCTTCATTACAACAATTTTTGTGCTGGCCAGCGCTGCCCATAGCGGCTGCTGCAGTCTGACCTGCGTGCTTTGCTTTCTTCTTTTTTTATTAGTGGCGGCGGGAGGAGGGAGCGGAGGGCACCCAACCTCCGTGTCCGGAGTATTGAACCCAGTGTCGTGTGCAACTTCGCCGTTGATTGAGATGGTCGTCATGGGCTTCCCTGCCTCGGGGTCATGCTGACCGGCTGCCGCGTTGGCCTTTTCCCTCCTCAGGTACCACTCACGGATGTACCTAACGAGCCCCTGGGTGAGGATGTGGATCGCCAATCCGCTTCGCACCCAGGCAAACGCACTTCTCTTATCGTGCATGAGGGATGTCGACTCAAATGTGCTGCTCAGGGCAGAAGGTACCTGCCAATCTTCGGGAATGTGTCTCGCAAGACGGGACCAGTGGGCCCGCGTGCTGCGGATGATGTGGTTGACCACAATCCAGACGAAGCAGGTAGTGAGACCTCGGGATCCGCCATTTCGATAGGTGGTGCCGCCGCCGAGGGTGATGGCGATGATGGGTTTGGCGAGGTCCAGGATGCCATCCTGGATTGGCTGCCACAGGAACAGCCAGATGAGGAGGAAGAAGAAGTCCATGCAAAGAACGGTGACTAGGGAGGGCATGGTCGAGTGACCATCGAAGATTTCGGCAAAGTTGAGATTGATGCCTGAGCTGGTGGTGACGGGGGGAACAAAGGTCAAGCAGGTGAAGATGCCGTAGATGATGGAAAGGGAAAGCGTGGGGAGCTGCATGAGGATGATGAGAATGGCGAGCGTGTCTTGTATCGGCAGGCTCTTGAGAACGGTGGCCACCATGTCGATGGGCCCCGAGTCGCGGTGCACATCCGAGTTCTTCATTGCATTGACGTCGATCTGGCGATGGCCGCCGTCGACAGCGCCGCCAGAGCCCATGTGGGAGGTGCACGACTCGGAGGTGGACGTCTCAGAATAGTTGCCGACGGAGGACCTGCGAGCATCAGCGGAGCGGTGGTGGTCCTGGCTGGCGGCGAAGTCGATGCCGGCCTTGGAGGAGGAGGAAGAGGAGCCGTTGGGCACGCCCTGCGGCACAAACTGCGGCCCTGCGTGGCCCGCGCCATGTTCGGCCGGCCGCGCAGGGCCTTCGAGGTGGTTGAGGCTCTTCCTGCCAGTGACTCGCTTTGCCGGGCCTACGAGCCCATTCTCATGCCTGGTGCTGTCGCGATGACCGGCGCCACCTGAATGTCGCTTGCTCGATCCCGATGCGCGAGGCATGCGCGGCTTGTGCTCTTCCCCCACTGACTGCCAAGCAACCCTGGGAACCTCTTTCAAGGCCAGGGCCAGCAGCAGCGGGATGAGATTTTTTTTCTTGCCAATTTGCGCGTGCGGTTCTGCGGCCTTGGACGGTGCGGGAGCGTTTTGTGAGTGTGGTGGGGGAGAGTTGGCTTGGTTGGATGTCGAGTGGACAAAAAGGGATCAAAAGGCTAAGAATGCCGAGATATGGTCGTCATGCGGACGGCAGTGGTGTCTGGCTGCGAAACGAGGCATCCGCTGGGAAACGGTCCGTACAATCTGCTGGCTGTTTGTCCCAGCCCAGTGAGGCTGGCCGTGGGCGATCGTGGGCGGCCGTTGTGTGGTTTTCGGAGTGAAGGAGTGAGATTTTGACCCCCAAGACAGAAGATGCTGGAAGTGGTAGAGGAAGCGAAAAAAAGAGAAACCGAACTACCCACGAACCGGGGAATATTAGAGCGTGGTTGAGTGGTAGCGGAGGGGGCAGGTGCCGTCTTGCAGGGCTTTCAAAGCCAGAGTTCTAGGGCCTTTGGGCGGGCTTCCAGGGCACAGGAGGCGCTAGGGCGGGCCCTGGATCTACCGTCTACAGCACGCTAATTGGGGGGCCTGTGGAGATGGGCGACTGAGCGCATCACAAGCACCGGAAGTACCTTTTGGACCTTGCGGGAGGCGGAGGATACCGAGCGAGATTCTGCGATTGCATCCCCTTTTCACCCAGCTGCAGGCGATGCGGTGACTGCGACAGGAAAAATTCTACTGGGGAAATTGCCGATGGATAGTTGTTATTTCATATCTCTGCAGGCTGACGCAATTTTGCAAAAAGTCAAAGCAGTTATGCGAGAGTCTAGATGTCTTAGATCAAACATCTAGTACTCGGGTAGAGGTACTTGCACGGAGTATTACTGCTAGCAGCATTTGCCTGTGCTAGGGCCGGCCAATAGGTACAAATTCAGTTCAAAGTAAGGTACTTTAGTACAAAGGTACCTACAATACCAACCTACTGGAGGCTGTACAAGCCCTCCTCGCGGCGCCTCAATTTTATTTTATTTTCTGACACGTTTGACAGGTGATGATGGGCCATTGTTGCTCGCCCAATGCTGAGCAGAATTCAAGGGAGCCCATTAACCCACTCTAGCAAACGGATATAGCTGATAAGATTCACAAAGCTAGCTGGATTCATCACGGCAGACTGCCCATAACTCGCTGCAAGCGCGGCAACTAAAGTAGACAGGGGGAGGGACTCGAGAGGCCCTCTAGCCTATCCCTTGCAGCTCTCCGGGATTGAGGGCACTGAAGGAAACCCACTGAACAAAGTGGTACGAGACCCCCCCGAGCGGCCTCTCCAGGATGTCCCGAGTTTGACCTGTATATTACCGGTATATCCAGTCCAGTGCACAAGTAAGCGGTGGCAGCTTCAGCGAGTCCAGCTGCTCTCTGCTCTCCGCTGCCGGAGCCGCCGGATCTGCGGGCCACGGGCAGCATGTACACCCATGAATCCCTTTCTTAGCACAAGCCCAATTTAGCGCACAGCTGAATCTGATGTTTGGCCATCGCCACGCGTCGGGACTTGGATTGAGGCTGTCGGCTGTTCTTGGCCGGAAAAACACACAATAGGCTGGGCTGCGGCTCCGTGGCTGGCTAGGGCAGGTTAAGCTTTTGCCAGGCGGTACGTACAGCCACGGAAAGGAGGGCCAGCGGCAAGGGATCTGACGTCGCTACCACCAGCCCTTTCCGGGGGGTTATTTAGAGGAGGGGCCCAGTTTCGCTTGGCTTGCTGTTGGGCGGGAGCAAAGTAGCAGTTACAAAAGTACTACAGTTCCAGGGCACAGCTATAGACTGGCACTCGAGTGCAGTGCTTCGTATAAGTTGAGCCATGAGAGAGAAGAAGAAAAGAGAAAGGAAAAATAAAACACTCAGTATGTATCAGCAAAAGACTAATGCCATGCCCGATGTGGCCGTGAGCCGCAAGTCACTCATTCACTACTGCAGATGAGGGAACTAATCATCATTTTCCAGCCGAGAAGGGGAAAAACTCAATGGGCACGCGCTCCGTGTTTCGAAAAAGTGCTTGGTACGGACACATATGTACTCGGTACATCATCCCGTTTGCACGTGCAAGCGTCTTTCCAGGGCCCCCCCGCTTTCAGATGCCTTTCACAGGTTCAAAAACAGAAATCGGCTGTTTCGTTTGTTCGCACTACCATCGCCCACCACAAGCTTCTTTTTGGTTCAAGCGCTAAATTAAAGAGAAGAAAAAAAAAATTATGGCCCGGATGGAGCCTCCAATTTCCTGGCTCGCAATGACTCTGAGCAGCAATTTTTTTTGCAGCAGCAGCAATCACACATAGAGCGGAGGCCCGCATCGGAAACACACCGACACAGCGCCAAAATTGCAGACGCTGCCACTGGTTGGCCCGCCTCGGAGCTTGTGCTGCTGCTCTCCACAGCGCATCCCTGACTGCCGCTGCAGCTTTGATGATTGACTGCCAACTGCGTCGAGACAAGGCCTGGGCCTCAATCCCACTAAAGGAGGCTTCGTCCGTGGTCGAATCAGAGCGCTGAGGAGCGAAGCGTCAGAAGCAGAGCAGTCACATAATGCGCCAGCGTGCATATTGATTGCTGACTCTATGCACTTGTCCACTTCTGACCGCTCCTTGCCCGAATACTACTACTGTATCACACGGCGGCTGGTCTGCCTTGTTGTTGCACGGCCGCTAACGTTGGTGGTCCTAATCGAAACGCCTTGAAATCTCCGATCCAGCCTCTCAGCCGCCCAGAAACGCTAAATATGCCTGCGCAGCGCAGCGTCATCAGAGCAGCGCGTGCTGATGGATACTGTATGGATACTCTATGCCTAGGCTGGGAGGAGGAAAGAAACAAGAGCGCCCCAAATGCCAGCACACAACGACGGCTGCCCGCTGGCTGACCATTGACCGCAGAAACGGATTACTCTGGTAATACGGAGCGCCTCTTTTGACATTCCGGAGCGAAGGATGCTGTGCTATGCTGAGAGCAGGGTTGGCTAGCCAGGCCTTTGCCCCTCCTCGGGTCACGATACCCCGCGATAGCCTGCTACGGACGGGTGATGGGAGGCATCGCTTCATAGGCTGGTTTGCTTTGAAGTGATCGTCGTCGACTAGGGACTTGCTGGACGCGGACGAGCGGCCTACGAGCAGCGTGACCTCCTATTCAAATCTTGGACGCTCATGGTGCCATTCACATTTGAGCCGGTAGAAACGGCATTAAGGGCATGCGGCTCCGACGAGTGCTGGTCGACCATGTTACAATGGCTGTCTGAAGCTTTATTCCCGCGATACTCGCCATTATTCACAGCGCTGCGACCTCTGCGCCGGCATCTCTTGGGGGTTAGAAACAGCGATCGTACCCCAGCGCGGCGATCGGTCGGTTGGGTTCGGCAGTTTGACTCTTCAAGTCCCAGAATGGCGTGTTGGACTGCGACCTTGCGAGGTGGTACAGAGTACTTGGCCAGGTCGTTCCTCTGCCGTCAACCAATGGCCTGCCCAGAACGTTTAAAGCTGCAGATGGTAGGGGGGTTTTGAATTTGTTGCTCCGGGGTACGAGCGCGGCAATTGATGGGGGCTGCAACTCTTATCTGCCGCTATGCGCTGTTTACATACACTGGTGTGTGTTCCATGTGAAGCAATCACCACCACACATGTCCGCGAGAAAGGTACCCTTTTGCGACTTTGCAGCGTGGTCAAAGAAAGTGAGCTTCCTTTCCAGTGAGTACTATGTTGTTCGTGGTATATACATGCCTTTTCGTACAAGCGCTTAAACAGCATTCGATTGGGTATTGTCGCCTCCCCCTTTCTTCTTCTCCCTCCGCTTCTCCAACTCTTCGGCCTTGGTAGCCCATACGCTCCGCTCCAAATCCCAGAGCGGCTGCATCACCTTCTTTACCACCTCATTGAATATTGCTCCTTGTGCCTCGTCACTCGCCCTCCGTCGTTGCTTGAGCTTTCCATGTCCCCAATACGGCGTTACACTAATACTTGCGCCCTTGGTCTTGTCCTTGTCCTTGTCCTTGCTTTCCTTGTTCTCCTCGTACTTGAGCATCAAGTAATCGACTCGTGCCCCGCCAACGTAGTTGCTCGAGCCAACCGTAAAGAAGCGCGTCTCGCCAATGGTGTATCCGCTGACACGGTTGACGCCCATTGTAGTAAACGATTCGATGGGGAGGCGGCGCGGGCCATTGACCGTTTTCTGTTAAAGCCTGTGTGAGCCATTGCGTATTCCATAGAAGCCTTGGGGGGAATGAAATCCGTCGTACATTTATGATTCCTCTTGGCGGAGGCGAACCAGGTAGGATCACTTGCGTTTCCCGAATGTCAATGTTCTTTGCATCCTTGAGCTCCGGTATCCTCTCCTTGAGCGTCTTTTCGAAGCGCTTCGTCGCAATCTCTAGTAACACCTCCGGCTTGATAATACCCGTCTAACAACCGTCAGCCTCGTGCTTCTCCCACTTCTCCAAGCAAAGTAGAAATAAAAAAAGAACTCACCCTCTTCTCGTCCAAAGGCCTGTACAAGTCACCCTTGCTCTTAATGTCCTTCTCTCTCCGCCTCACAACCTCGCCCTCCCACGCATCCAGCCTCGCCACCACCCCGCCCTGTCCTCCCCAGGAAACAACCTCCCTCAGCACGTCCCCTATCCGGCGCACCTCGCTGACGGAGCACCCCGCAAAGACGATCACCCCGAGGTCGTGGTAAAGATGTATCGCGCTCTGCTGCAGCGCCTTGGCGGAGACGTTGTTCGCGGGGCCGCCAATGGGGACCTCGAAGAGCTTCCGCGGCCGCATGGTTTGGAAGCGGGAGAGCGTGGGGAAGACCTCGAGGGCCGGAGGGAGGCGCGGCATGGCGAGGGAGTTAGAATATCGCGAGTAACTTGAGGAAGAAGAAACTCAATGGCTAGTCAAGAAAGGGGGGGGATTTTGCGTTGAAAAAATTCATAATATTTGGAAATGATGAAATTCAGGCGATGCAGTTGCACCACCAATTGTGGCGTTTCCTTTCAGCCTTGCATGGACAAGATGCGCTCTGATAGGTCGGCGGGAAGCTTGAATGGCGGGGCTTGTTTCTTGTAGTGATGACATTTGGACTTGTTTCCCTCACAACTTTTCGGATATACTTGCTGGAAAGCATGTATTCATAGCACGACAATGTCGATTCCTAATGCTGAGCTGAGAAGGCAGGTAATTGCCATATATAAAGGTCCGTCACGTTGCTGTTCCCTGCGTGAGAATTGAGCTTTCAGAGGTGGTTCATATGCACCGAAGCTATTCACCATCCGTCATATCTCACAACACTACCGCATATACACCTTATCAGAATGAATCCTTTCCTCACATGAATAAACGACGCCTCTGCACGCAATTTCGCAGCCAGAATACAGGATTCGTCGTGTTGACCAGCCATCTTCAGAGCTCTTATACCTCGGCCGCGAGTATCCCCTCGGCTACTCCTTCTTCCGCCCCCGCCTTCACAAAGCCTTCATGGCGCGCGCTGCAGAGCGAGACGAGGACAAGATTCGCTCGGGCATCAAACAGGCCGAGTTTGTAAAGAAAGGTATGTCCTTCTCCTTGATCTTTTCAGTGGGGTGAGCTTGGATATATTGACAGAGGTGTAGAAATTGAAGCTCTGTAAGATTCATTCCCAACGCCACAACTACACAACAAATCCCCACAGAGAAACACCGTAAAAGCATCAACACAGTCACATCACCAGGGGTCAATCTTCATAATAATACCAATTTAAAAGAGAAAAACAACCATTTACACAACTTATATAACTAATCCAACCTAACCCCCTTCACAAACCCCTTCAAAATCTCAGCAACCCATACAACAAAAATCCGTATAGATGCATCCTTCTCTTAGCACACACACACATACACACACACACACACACACACACAACATATCCCGCCGCACACAGATGACAATTTTTCCTTTCCGGCCTGCTAATCGACAAACTTCCTCTTTCCGGCGGGGGGGTATAATAGGTACTACTTGAAACGATATCGAGCGTTGAGAAAACGATATGATAGCGACGCGTGAGTTGTAATAAAAAAAAAGGGCAGGAGGATGCAGGGATATAAATATCTCTTTTTCAACAATGGGGAGGGAGAGAAGAAATGCGATATGAATAATCCAAGGCGTTGCAAAAAAAAGGATATATATGTATAGTATAGGTAATAAAACAAGAGGGCTTTCCTCCGCCAATGTTTCGCGAGGCCATAAGATGCATATCAGATTGCAGAATCATATCCTGAAATAATGTGTGTTCCTTTCTTTCTTTGTATCGCTGAAGCAATTGAAAGAGAGAGAAAAAGAGAATGAAGCTCCAGCCAAAATATATAGAGAAAAAAAAGGAAGAAAAAGGAGAAAAAAAGAAAATCGCCGTGATGTCCTTATTTTTGTTTCATTCTTTCTCACACAGCCGCCTTCTTCTTCTTGGCATACCACGCTCCAAATTCGAGACACTCTCCCAGAGATGTCCCGCTCTCGTCCATCAAATCGCTCATCATCTTGCCCAGCCACATATCCCACTCGTCTTGGCTTTTCCCGCTGACTTCCCGCAAGATGGGCTCAAGAGCCTGCATCTCCTGCACCTGAGTTAGCAAGGCCGTCTGACGCAGCGCAATTTGCCCCGCCGTCAGCGTCTTCTTGTCCAGCTTTGGTGTCGGAGGCTCTTTGCCCTTGGACTCGGGCTTGCCGTCAGTGGTGACAACACCGCCGATGCCCTCCTTCTCCCAGCGGAACTCGCTCAGGGGAAGGGCTATTCGTCGGGAGCGCACGTCGCCTAGGGTTTCGTACTCCTGCAGCAGCGTTGGGCCGATTACGGTGCACGGGAGAGGGTTAATGTCCCGCCCCTCGAGCGCCCGCGACAGCCACGAGTTGTACTCGGCAATGTAGTTGTTTGAAGGGACCGAGAGCGGCGTCTGCGGGTTGATTACATAGGCGCCGAGGTTGGCGGCGGCCGCCTGCTCCTCGGCGTCTTCAACCGAGACGGTGGACGTGGGCACGTGGGGCCGCAGGCTTCGAATAACGTGGTCCGACTCCCACATCTCAAAGGTGCCGCCTGGCTTGACCATGCGGACGCACTCTTCGATAAAGGTCGGCATCATCTTGTTGGTGACCGCGTAGCTCACGTCCTTGACCATGACGAGGTCGTACTCCTCAGAGGGTATCGGCCAGGGGATCTGGCGGAGGTCGTGCTGGATAAACTTCCACTGCATGTCGTGGCTGGGCTTCATGGCGTCGTCGGCGGTGCTGGAGCTGTTGTCGGGGGCCAGCGGCGCAATGTCGATGCCCGTAAAGGACAGGCCGCCGTGGCCACGGCTCTTGAAGTACTGGTGGCACATTGTGCTCCAGAAGCCCGACCCGCAGCCAATCTCCAGCACGCGCTGCGGCGGCTTCTTGATGAGGGCCGGCGAGAGCACGGGGGCGCCAATGACCTGGATCAGCAGCATCGTCCGCAGAACCTGCCGGTGCAGCTCGGTGAGGTCGGAGGGGAGGGGGTAGGCGAGGGTGTGGTCGTTGAGAAAGGTGCGGCCATTGCGCTGGACAAAGGGCCGCGAGGCGATGAGGCCTTCGCCTGTGGCCGAAGGGTCGGTCGAGAGTATGGTGCGGGAGGAGACGGAGGTTTGGCCGCTGGCGGACGAGATGGACTCGGCGCGGCTCGTAGGGAAGCCCGTCATTTGTTTGACGGCGGAAGAGGACTTTGTCGGGTCCTGGTCGGGGAGCGACTGGGCATTTCTACCAGCGGCTGCGGCATCGACGACGGACGAGGCGCTGCCGCTGAGCCTGGCGCGATGCAGGCGGGAGAAGGTGCGGGAAGCCCTGCTGTGGTTGGGCTGAGTCGGCGTAGACGGCGTAAGGGGAGGAGGAGGGAGAGGCGGCGGCGGCGTCGACGAGGCGGATGCGGATGCAGAGGCAGAGGCCGAAGCAGAGGCTGAAGCTGAGGACGAGCTGGCGGCGAGGGCGCTGGAGCCGCTGGCGTTGGCCGCTGAGGACGATCGGCTGAGCCCCACGGAGACGCTGGCGGCGGGGCCCAGCGAGTGCGAGCTGGAGTGCGAAAGCTGGCGCGCCGTGTCGTGCGACGAGTGGCTGCTGCTGGTCTGGCCGCCGCTGGAGCTGCGAGAGTGTCGCGATGCCGAGATGCGATTGTCGGACTGGTGCAGAGCTGCGTCCGACGTCGAATTGGGGCGCCGGGCCTTTTTTTCTCGTCGCGAGGCCCTGGCAACGCTGTCGAGGGGCAGCGGCGCGCCCAGCGTGCTGGAGTAGAGGAAGACGGCGCTGTAGTCGGACATGGTGGGCGGCAGTGGTGGGACTCTGCCCCGGGACCTGGAGGGCTCCAGCGTTGCAGGCTCTGTCTGTATGTCTCTCGTATGCTCGCTCGTATGCCTGTATGGGACGGCACCACTATTGCCGCCTGCTTACAGCGACCACTCTCTCGCTCGTCTCGTCAACTTCAGGTCGCTCGCTCGCTGTTGATGCCTGCACTAGCCCAGAGCAGAGGCCCGCTGAGTCGTTGTTGGGGGGGGGCGCCCCTTGTTTGCTGCAGACCAAAGGGGGTTTCGCCCGCTGTGGCGCCTGCGACGGCCGTCCAGGGGCGCAAACAAACAAGACGGCTTGGCGAAAAAAGGGCCGCGGCCGGAGCGCTCGTATGTACAGACTCAGGCAATGAGAGTCAGGTCAGGGTTCGGCGACAACGACTCGCGACGCCGTGTTTCGAAACTCTTCAGGCTTTTGTTCCCTCCCATGCATGCATGCAAGGGCTTCTTCTTCAGTGGGCCAACCGCTGAGTCCACCGCTGCCAACGGCCTCGCCGGGCCCTGCAGCGCCTGCGGCCAATGAGCAGCGCCTGTTCGCTGCGCAGGAGCGCTGTCAGAGGACTCGCCAACGTCGGCGAATCCCTCCAAGGGACGCTGATCCGTCCTTCTAGAACAATTCTGATACCGCGGAACCAGGGCTCCTCAGTTCCGGGGCACGCCCAAGCGGCAAATCTGCCCTTTTCTTGCGCCGGCAAGCGCCCGGCAAACCAAACAGGTCAAGCCCACGGCGCTGCAAATTTTCTGAGAAACGAGCTCGGAGCCGGTTTTGTTGTGTTGGTTGTCGTGTTTGTGCGTGTTTTTGCCCGATCCGTCTGAATGCAGATTTCGCCCTGGTCCTTGAAACAGCCGGACCGGAGAAGGGCTCTCGCGGAATTCGCGATGCGCGTGAGTCTACTCCGTACCTGGAACACTCACACACACACACTCACACACACAGACCAAACCTCGTTGTAGACTAAAATAACGGCAATGTGCGCGAAAAAAGCCTCGATTTGGCAGCTACGGCAGCTGTTGGTAGCACCCTCGCACCGTTGCTTTTTTTGCAATTGCTGTCCAGACGTGATGGCTCCCTTGCTAGGCGGTTTTCTCTCCGAATTTTGCCTCTTGCTGTCCAGGTTCCCTGTCGTTCGCTTGGTTTCCTCTTGGAAAATCCCCGGATTCGGTGGCGCGTGGCACCGCTACCGCTACACGCAGCAGTGACACGTCCCAGACGGGTTGAAGCGAGGTGATGTATCAACCACAAAGCAGGTTGAGGATGCCTCTGAAACCAGGTGACATAGGCAGACCGAGTGTTTCAGCGTTTAACGATTCCCCTAGTTTTATTAACTTGACCCGGCTCTGCTGCAAGCCGTCGGCCTCGCTCCCCCGATCTCCTGGTCGTGTGTGGCGGAATAGCTACCGCTGCGTCGTGGTTCCTGGCTCCCTTTTTGCCTTGAGCAACGTTGGATTCAGCCGCTCTGTCGCAATGATACAGGCAGCCCAACAGCGAGCACGGAGAGACCCGCTCTCCTGACTTTGTAACTGGCAATCAACCTATTTCGGCACTATAAGATGTGGGAGAGAGGCGAGTGGCCAGGCAGGGTTTCGGTAAATCTGCGTCCAGCGGGTATGTGTGTGTGCGTGCTTGTTGATGCAACGATGCAACAATCCAGTGAATGTGACAAAGCGTCGCCACCTGCGATGGCTCTTCGGCGTATATTCTGCTCTGCGCTCGCCCTTCTCGAGAACAGACGCCTTCGGCCCGTCAACCTCGTTGTGTGATTGTGTCCTAGCCGTCGACCTGGGGATGCGGTTTGCTTTAAGCGTCCGGGGCGCCTCTTTGGGGCTCGCGCCAGCTGCTGCAGCGATTCTGGTGCAAGGCTGCGTCGCGGGAATTTCTTGGCTCTGACCGACCAACTCGGTGTGGAGACTCGATTCGTATCTGGTTCCTTAGCGAGCCTGCGTTTGCATTTGATCGTCGCCGGTTTCTTATGCACTGGACGAGCGCGGCAGGTGATTTTTAACGATTTCAATGCAGGGCTAGGTATGCACCAGTAGTTGAGGAGAGGTTTGTGTTGGAGGGGGGGGGGGAGGCGAGAAAGAGGCGGACAAACTCCCACAAGCAACGCCGCAAGATCAAATCACGACGTCACACCGTTCTTTGGTGGCTTGGGGAACTTGTTTATCATAAAAGAGAAAAAAATAAGTTCCCGGCCACCGACCAGCCCTTTTCTGCATTGAACTGGAAATCCAGTCCTGGCCGGCCTTTCTTATCTCGGCATTTCTTGGGGTCTTGTTCAGCCCATCAGCCAGCCCCGTCCTTGTTTCCGCCGCCACCCACCAATGCAATGCAGCTTCCTGGAGCTATATCAATTGCACAATTTCGCTCCCTGGCTTGCTTGAATTTCTGCTGCCACTGCTAATACCTGTACTATCACTAAACTGCTGCTAGCCCTTCTGTTAGCCGCGGACCGTCTTTTTGCTTTTGCAGCGAACTTTGCAGCACAAAACCTCGCTGGTTCGCCGGGGGAGGTGTGGAGCAGCCATGCGTTTTCCCCGCGTTCGTGGTTGGTGTCCGTGCTGTGATTTCTTCTTTTGCCCAGCGTTTTTCGGTGATGGGATTTGCTAAATTGGAGGCCCGTGCAGAAGGTCGCTTCACTCTTTTGGTTGGCTGCAGCTCTAGCCCATTCGCATCAAATCTTGGCTATTATCTTTGCCAGCTCTTCCTTGCGCAGGATCCGCGGCTGATTCCAAACGGCCCAATAGGTGGCCGGCGAGAGAGGAACCCATGGAGCTAGAAGCACATGAGCACATTCTCGGGGCCAATTGTGCTCTTTTGGAGCGAGTTTTTGTCGAATAGCAGCGCTGTTATCTGATCATCTTCAACCAACGAGTCCATCAGTCAGTTATGCGGTGGAAGCTCACCGAGCCGGTGGCCTCGTGACGCCTTTTGCACACCGTGGTCGATAAGGCCCTCCTTGCGCCATCCAACCAACCACAGCGGGCCGGCGCGCATCAGCTGCTTCTTCGTCCCGGTCCATGTCTGTCGGTTGCTGCCAATTTTACCCGATCAACACCATCTCTGGCTTTCGGAGATCGTTCAGGAAAAGGCAGGCCGGAGCGTTAGTGACACTCTATTGCGGAATATCTAGCCGATGATCACATGTGCATGCGAACCCCAAGACAATATCCGGAGCACGGTCCCGGTTCTGTCTCTGACAATGACAGGTCTCTGCTTACTACTAGGTACCTAGTGGTACACTAGAAACCTGATAACAGAGCCATGCAGCAAATATCCCATTGCTTTACCTAAAAATTTCCTCTTGCCATCACCGCCTCCAAGTAGGTCCTTGCTAGGAAGCGTGCAAAGACGAAGCAGACACCATGTATAAAATGCCAGCCTCAACAAAAAAGGTCTCGGCAACACCGCCGAATGTGGAATAAGCCCCGTAGCCCGAATCCTCGCGCTGTCAAGGCTCTCCTGGCTAGTATACAAAGTAGTGAGTAGCACGGAGTATGCTATGTGAAATAAGAAAGTCTTGGGTCCTGAAAACAATAGCAATTGAATCCCTGCCAGCTTAATTCCCGTCCTCGCAGCCATCTTTCATGCAAGATCAAATTACATCGTGGCAATGCAAGTTGGCAGTAACAAGACACAATTTCCTCCATTGATTAAAAAAAGGAGAGAGTGTTGCATCCATCGCCCAGAAGAGAGGTTGGACCAACAGCAAGTTCATCAGTTAATAGTAGTACGGAGTAGTGGTAGTAGTAATAATAATACAGCAGGCCAATGCTATTTACGATGCCAAGCTCACTTTATAGCGTGTGTTGTACCGGCTATCGCTCAACGCGCAAATCGTGCATACATGACGGATATTGTCCGATAAATAATGGTGCACCCACAAACCAAGTCTTATCCATCTTCTGGAAATGCCAATTCCATGCTTCAGCATCTGGATCAGGACTTGAACGCTTTGGCTGCGCGTCACTGATGATGGATTCGCGATTCACAGCCTGCAAGGCTGAGAGCAGCAAGATGCAACAATTCATTGTTTTTGCTGCTTGACAGCTTTACAGCCTCCTATGCATAGTCTCCCGTCAACTTGGCATGCCGTTGTTATCTCACGGGAAGACGCCATAGATAACGCCACGTGACTTTGTTCTCAACTCAACCGGGCCATGCGGAGCAGCCGCGGCACGTGATTGAGCCTTCCAGCTTCTCGACGCAGTTTGTCATCGCAGAGGCACATCGCCAACTCCAAAGCCGGCCCGGGTTTTTTCACTCTCGATATCGACAGCCACTATCATTCCACACAAGTATAGTTGACTCTTATCTGGTGGTAACATCTCAATATTGCGCTCACTCGTTATTTTTTTTCTCCTGTGAGCCGCCCTCGCCCTCAGGCGGACGTGGCCCCTCCATTTTGCTGTGGGACCCTCGCCAATTCCCGCTTTCGTTCGCGTGTCCTGACTTTGAAAGGCATTGACTGATATCTCCCTTTGTAGTCGCCTCTCAGCTCCGACCAAACCGTTTGCACTTGTTATATTCAAACCTCAGAATTTTTTTTTTTCTTCCTTACCCGCCCCCTCACTTTTTTTCAGTTTTTTTCAGCACTCTCCTTCGCCGCTCAGAGCTTTTACGGCCCCCCCGAACCCCGCGGCTTGCTACTCCTCAAATCGGCCCAAGCTTACGACGGACTTTTGCCTCTTCGAATCCCCATCGAGCTCAGCTGCTCATGGACAATTGAGGTCGGCTACGGCTTCACCGATTCGACTGCACAGGCCCTCACTATTGCACATGTCGCGGCTCTTCTCCCGCCGAACCCATGCGCAAACGCGATATCGATCCTGCGTCCCTCGTTTCGAACAGCGCGTCTAGCGGAGAGCTACCCTCCGCCATCCCTCTTCCCCGGATCCAACTCCGACCCTTTCTCAACGCGTACTAGACAAACAGATGACATCTGCTTCCGACTGGCTAGCCACGAACAAAATTTACCACCCTCCTTTCTTCACCGATACTCCATAACCCAGCCAAGGTCTCCGCAGAACCACTCGTCGGCGCGGTTTCCTGAAAGCCGCGGCTCCCAAGCCGACATCTAAAAAGTCAAAAACACCACCTCTGCGGCATGTACTCACAAAGCCACCAGCAGGGACACAATGCCCGGCTGAATGGGGCGGGGCGGGGGATGCCCAACATGTTGTACAATTTCCAACAGCATGCGCAACATCAGCACCCCTCCCAACCCCAGCATCATCAGGGGCTACAGCACGACCACATCCTCCCCAGCGCCAACGGGCTGGGCCATCACTCAACTTTCGCTTCCGGCATCCTCTCAAGCTCGGCATCGTTCAACTCCAATGCCCTCTCCAACGGGCACGCGACCAATGCCAGGGCCGGTCAGGCCCCGCAAAATGAAATGTGGCAGGAACAATTGCGGCTTCACAAAGAGGCCGAGAGGGCACATGCTGCCATGACCGAACAGCAGCAGCCACACTACTATGCGAGGCTCAAGGCATCAGAAAACAGAGGCATAGGTGGCCCCCCTCCCTCCAACGGCAAGACCCAAGCAGACAGCGAGAACGACCCCGCAGACAGGAGAAGGCCACTCAACGTGGAGAAGGGCACCAACCGTCAGGACTGGCATAACATGGACATGAGTGGCCAGGGACTGCGGAATCTTGCCCCCGAACTCTTCCGCTATCAATTCCTAAACGAACTCTACATCGCCTCCAACAAGCTTACCCGTCTTCCCAACGCCATCGGAGAGCTGCGCCAGCTCCGACACCTCGATGCTTCTTTCAACCAAATCAACGAGCTGCCCCCGGAATTGGGCATGTGCACCTACCTGAAACAGCTCCTCCTCTTCAACAACAACCTCCAAGAACTTCCCTTTGAGCTAGGCTCTCTTCATCAGTTGGAAATGCTCGGTATTGAAGGCAATCCATTGGAGCCAAGCATAAAGCAGGAAATTATTGAAAAGGGCACCAAGAGCCTGATCAATGCGTTGATGGAAGGAGCTCCTAGTATGTCACCAGTCTCACCAATTCCCCTCCCTAATCTGTCTTGCAGGATTGCTAACTCATGTTTCCCATCAAGTTCCTCTACCCCCTAATCCGCGGAAGGAAATCATCATCCAGGAGGACGTGCCCGAAGCTCTGGAAAGAATCAAGGTCTTTTCTTGGAATATTCTTTGCGACAAGTATGCAACTACGCAAACGTATGGATATACTCCCAGCGGTGCCCTAAGTTGGGAATATCGGAAAAATTGCATCTTGGAGGAGCTCAGGATACGGGATGCCGACTTCCTTGCCTTGCAAGAAGTCTCCACCGACGCTTTCAAGGAAGATCTCAGTCCCGAACTGGCACAGATGGATTACAAAGGTGTACATTGGCCCAAGTCACGAGCAAAGACCATGTCTGAAAAGGACGCACAAACCGTCGACGGTTGCGCAGTGTTCTACAAACAGAGCAAGTTTATCCTGCTAGACAAGCAGCTGATTGAGTTTGCCACCATTGCCATCAACCGCCCCGACATGAAGAACCAGCATGACGTTTTCAACCGAGTGATGCCAAAGGACAACATTGCTGTTATTTGTTTCTTTGAGTCCCGACTGACCGGCGCTCGCATCATCTTGGTCAATGTGCATCTGACGTGGGATTCGGCACTGGCAGATGTAAAGGTGATCCAGACGGGCATTCTCATGGAGCATGTCACCAAGTTGGCAGAGAAGTACGCAAGGTGGCCAGCCGTTAAGGACAAGAAGATGATTATCCTGCCGAGATCCGACGACGGCGATGGCCCGCCACCGCCGCCGCAAGCCGAGCCAGGCCCGAGCCAGGAATACCGATCCAATACCGAGATTCCTCTGTTGGTCTGTGGTGACTTCAACTCAACAAAGGACTCTTCCGTGTGGGAGCTCATGTCTTTGGGTCGTGTGCCACCAGACCACCTGGAGCTGGAAAACTTCCACTACGGAAGCTTTACGCGCGATGGTATCGAACATCCCTTCAGCCTACGAGACGCCTATGCGCCTATCCAGAACACGCCGGAGGAGCTGCCCTTTACTAACTACACACCCGGGTTCGCCGACGTCATTGACTACATCTGGTATTCAGCAAACACGTTGGAAGTTGTCGAGCTGCTGGGCCCTCCCGATCCAACCTATATGAAGCGAATCCCAGCGTTCCCCAACTGGCACTTCCCGGCCGATCACATCCAGATCATGTCTGAGTTTGTCATCAAGAGTCGAAAAGACAAGAAACAAGCGTCAGACCGCGAACAGCAGCAGTGATCCGTCTATTCCTCTCTCGTCCCTTTTTGTTTCTCTCTCTCGTTCTTTTTTTTTTGGTTGGCAGGGTGGGCGGTGTCGCGTGGATAGAAGGATACAAAGGGTAGGACGAAACCGTTAGTGATTGCAACGAATGGAAACCTCTTATGCCTCAAATCTGGATGTAGTTTTGGGTTTTGTAAATGGAGTCTAGGGAATTTTTTTTTGCTCTCTTTCCATCTCTTCATTTTTTTTTCTTTTTCCTTTTCTTTTTTTGTTTCGCATGGGTTGAAAGCGGCGGCCACGGCCAAGCGGAAAGGGGGTGGTCGAAGTAGGTGAATGTAACATTGTATGTGTAACAACGGCCGGGCAGCGGTAGGGAGCGGCTCTGGGTAGGATTGGTAGGAGTTGATTTTTTTGCTGTTAAATGTTGGCTTGGCCAGTGTACTACGTGATTTTCTCTTTTGCGGTATGTGATGGGCTTGAGTTGTTGCGTGGTTTAGGGTAGCGCATGGGATAGGACACGGTTGGGAGCCTATGCGGCAGCAACGTGGTAACATGTATCAATTGTCGGTGAATATATGTGCTTTGCCGTTTTCTTGGATGACTCGCCAATTACGTGGCATACGTAATGTTTTACGCGACGCTGTGAGAGCGGAGTGATGCCTAAGCGAGGTGATGGGTGCCGAGCGTGCGTTGAATTAGGATTCGAGGCTCCGGTGAATGCAGTCTGATGTTTGATTGTCAGCGTGACAAGGTTTTTTTCTTATGTCCTGTGATATTTATATCTAGAATCGTGCTCTCTTTGAGTTGATCGATAACTTTCTTCTTGTCTTTTTTATGAATTATAGTTACGGATTACAGATATGGATACAGAATTACTAATGATATTTCCGAGCAACTATCCAGATGCCCATCTACGAAGAAGAGATTAGGCGACGACGCAACACAACATTGTATGTCGTAAGTTTGCCTCTTGATTTTGGATGTTATCAGTCTAACAAAATGATTCGAGTTGGTTGCTGTTTACCGCCCATCGCCGTTCGCCGAACCTATCTCGTCAGCTGACCAAATCCTGCTCCATGCTCTGCAGATGCGACTATTTACAGCTATAGATTTTTTTTTACAGACGTTGAGCTACCGAAGGAAGGTGTTTGCAGGTACATGGAATGCATCTTTTGTGTCATCCGCACCACAGAGTCATGGAGAACGCTGGATAGACAACGGGGAGAATCTGGCTTCCAATGGAGGCAATGCCTCTGCCATTGACATTGTTTCTGGATGCAATTCAGTACACTGCAGTCACCTTGAGTTGAAGTTCATTAGTGATCAGGCCAGAAAACTGGAGTAGCGCTCATTCGGAGTGTATGGAATACATATTGAAGAGAGATAGCGTTGCAGCCGACTTACACGTCTTGTTGGAGAACGACTAACGAGAGCATTTCGCATTCGCATAGGATCAAGGGCTTTTGATATGGGATATTTGAGCTGTGGGAGGAGCTCTCAAATATCCTCCAGCACTGAGCAAACGTTGGAGAAGACTTGATCAGATGGCCAAATATGCAGCCCCCTTAATTACACCGATTCGACATCAGCATGGAGTTTATTAAACTTGTATGTGGGACTGGGAACAACACGATGTTAGAATTATCCTCAAAATGCCACGAAAGAATATCTTCCACCTATGACATGGAGGTATGTATTCGATCTTTACTTCTGTTGCACGGTTTATATGTCTCTTGTATACACCCCTTGATCGTCCCTTTCTGTAGTTTTTGATGAAATGATTGCTGATATGCTGTTTGACTCCAGGAACAGTACGGAGAATACTTATTGAGTGAGTAGCCTTGAGAGAAGGACATGGGGACTTTCAAGTCTCATAAAGCAACTGTAACTATACAAGGGCCGTAAAATTTACGACCACTGATATTGAGAGTGAAAAAAACACCAAACATCAGACATCATTATTTCCCTTGGTGAAAGGCTTCACGCGGTTTTGGTATGGGGGTCCTCCTTGTTCTTTTAATGGCGACTTGGTTCGTGTTATACATTGGATGAGATCGGCGAGCCCATAGATTCGCGGAATCTTGACTAGACACGGCCTCAGAAGCGCGGACAAGCCGCGACGAGTGGCGTACCCTGTCACTTCCAAGCAAAGAAAAAATATGACCCGAAGATGTGGAATGCCGTGGTCACTGATGGGCACTACTTTATTGCAATGGATACGGGTTGTTAGTACACCTTTTATCCTTACTATTCTTTTTCCAACAATATTATCTACGAAGAGGCCTCTGGGAGTTTTTGGCTTTAGGAGAAATTTGTCGACTCATTCTAACCAGCGACTACAAACGCATGCGACGACGTGTTTGGATACTATCGGTGACATTTACGGATGACCCAGCTCAGCGGAAGGGCAGTGATCTTTTTGTTGGCGACCGACAAAGAGGTGACATCAAACTCATTACCCACATCCCTTGGGATATCTGGGTTGGTCAAGTCTATTGGATATTTATATGGTAATACCCAAGTGCTTGGAGGGGATATTGACTAAGAGATACACGAATAGTGGTGCATAGAAGATTTACAGGCTTATGGATATTCGACTGCGTCTAGTTAATCTTTGAAGCACGCAAGATGGAAAAGCGGGCGTCGGGACAGTTGAATGTAAATCTATGCAGCAGATGAGAAATTACAAGAGGTAGCCGATTCTCATATGAGGGCCAGGTTAAGTCTCTACTGACTGCTCATTGTGGTGCTCTGCGACGGTCTGAGCGAGATTCTGCGTACCGAAGATGACAGTTGGGAGTTGTATTCTGCACGCTCAGAATGGCGTGATCAGCTGCAATCTCGAGAATAATTTGGTTTTGTTCACGGGTAAGAAGACATGAAACCGTGCATAAAGCTGCAGAAAAGAACTAGATCATCATTTTCTTGTGAAAGGACATCATGGGAGGCTTTGAGGACACTCAGATAGATTTGAGGACACTCAGATAACCTGATTGATACGAATGGGGATTTTGATCAATGAGTCATGAAAGAGACGGGCTATCTAAACAGAACACGCATCTGGGTAGAATCCGGGGGAATGAGATATTTGTTTATAGAGATGTCTTCGGTTGGTGGTTGCTGAGAAGCAGCATGGAGTCCCAGGAGTCATCTGTAGATACTAGGCGTATCAGTCCATCTTCGCTTTTCTGGACACCTTGAGATTGGGTTACCTGTGAATAGGATTAAACTCGCTTATAGGAGATTCCGTTTGCCCTCAAAGTGACACAAAGCTCGAGTGTCTTTACTTGCCCAGGTTAAATAGTAAAGTCATACGTATCCCACGGCCATCCACATACGTACCATTGCCACTACATTGTATTTACCTGTAAGCGGATGACGATATTTTTCGTTGATTCATTTCCATTGTGTAGATGCTGCAAACTCATCTTCAACGTCGCTTTACATCAAATGGGGTCAGCTATACTGAGACGTACTCTCATATCTTCGCAACTGCATCCTTCAATGTCAATTCACCGTTGTACGTATTGTGAATGAGCCAAAATATCACATAAATTGCTTTGTATCCTCACGTAAATAGGGTAATCAGGCATGCATCACTTGTGTCCTCTGCTCGGTTGCCAGCTGCTCTGCCAGTGCCTACCCGGATTATGACCCGGAGCATAGATTGTTCCGCTGCAAACATTCAAAGAGGATTTGATCCTCCCCCCTTCTTCTCTTCTCTTCTTCATCCCTCCGATTATCGGCCACCTTTATCCAGAAAACGCGTCCTGGCAACGGCCCGGCGTTTGCACAGACTCATTTGTGTTTCATCCATCTTTTGCAAGAGTGTTTGCCTGTATAATTGAGCAACGCTGATGTCTCAATTCTTGTGTGAATTACCGCCAACGTTGGAGTATGGGGGAAACACGTACTTGAAGCTCAGCTGCGAGCAGCAAACTGCCATCTACGAGGAGCTCTTGGGGAGATGTCACTCCCTAGATATCCTTCGGCGAGAGCGCTTTTTCCTCAAAGATGAGCCATTGCATGAAAACGTTGCCTACAAGGAAGAAGTTCACGTGGAACAGTTTATGGAAACGCCTAAAAAGTATCCGTCTATCGAAAGAAGAAAAGTGGTGGTACTAGACTGCGAATGGGGTCAGGCTGAAACTCGGCGAAGCCAGCCGTTATCTCTTTGCGCAATCGACCTCCTCACAGGCGAAATCTTGATCAATTCGCTCGTCGAACCCTCTCAGCCAATGTTGAAATGGCGCAGCCAAAGCCACGGCATTACTGAAGAAGCTATCCAGGCCGCAGCGAAAGAACATGATTGCCTCCAAGGTTGGAAAGAAGCACGTGCGAAACTGTTCGAGTTCGTCGACGAACGAACCATCATTGTTGGGCACTTTGTGCATAACGACTTGGCAATGCTGCGCATTTTCCACCAATTAATCGTCGACTCCCAGGTACTTGTTGTAAATGCCGCCTTTGCTAAAATGCCAAAGAGAGGTGGGCATAAACAACCGCTTGAGAAAGTTTGCGAGGGCTTCCTTGGCATCACCACTAGACAAAATGGTACTGCTAGCGCTCTTGAAAATGCTCTAGCATCCAGAGAGATCGTGTTACAATGCATTCGGCGGCCGAAGCGCCTGGAAGCGTGGGGGAGGCGTGTGAGGATTGAGTTTTGGAAACCGAAAGACGAGGAAGAAATTACAAGCAAAGTCAATAACAGTGGTTTCTCAGGTGTCAACCTTACAAAGCAGGTGAATGCGAGCCACGTCTCAGATGAGAAGGATCTCTCAACCACCAAAAATAATGGATACGAAGTTGGTTGGCAGGCTGCGTACCGAGCCGGATTTGAAAGTGGGTTTCGGACTGGTTATGATCGCGGTTGTGAACAAACATATGCCCAGATGGATCTCATGTGGACAGGGAATGAAGATCAGGACGAGGCTCTATGTGAAGATCAGCATAATGACCAGGAGTTGGTTCGAGAAACGGAAGGGGAAGACATTACGAGTGGCTCAACAACAGACCACGCAAGTCAAGGTGATAGTGATGGCTGTGGTCAAGTAGTAGAAGTTAAAGATCTCTTGGCTCAACTGATGGAAGATGATAGGATCAAGGAAATGGTCCAGAGAGTCAGCAAGAAAGAGACTATAGTAAACGAAGGGGGAGAGAGCAAAGCACCCGCAGTACCACCAAAACCACAAGCCTTGAAGTCTCGGTGGATCAATTATCATGGCTGGCAGCCGAAGCCCTAGTTGTTCGTGTGTTGCGATGCTTCTAGGGCGATATCTCTGAGTTGGTGAAGCGGAGGGTAGAGCTGATGAGAATTGTGTCTTTACGTATTTTCTCTGGTATTGTGCGTTGGATGAAGCTTCCAGTTTGGCAATATTTGTCTTGGTGGGTGCGAAAGATCATCCTATTGTGCGAAGCAAGGTAATTTCGGCGGGCGGTTTTAGAGTGATGGCAAGAGGGTTGATGCTAGACTTGATAGTGTGAATTGTTGAATGATGGTGGTCGAAATGCCTAATGGCGTGTAATTTGGTAGATTTACTCTTATGAATTGGCATCTAGAGGCTACTTTTGATGATGATCATGCTGAATTGTCTGGTTAAATGCTGCATCTGGATGCACACAATCAGCGTTGCATTTGTAAAATTTCCCCAAAGAGACCTGAAGATGGCTCTTGACTAATCTATTACCGAGTACCCGATGTAATTGAGCAAGAACCATGTAGCAGCGCTGAAAGTTTTTCTGGCAGCTGGAGATACTAAATGTCAAATGCCAAACGCCAAGCTCCACACTCTCTCCCCGACGTCATCAGCAAGTATTGCGAGATCCAAGCCAGCATCGCTACAAAATATTAATATGGAACTCAAGTCTGTCGTTTACGAAATCATCCTAAGGACATACAATGAACTCGCCGCACAAAGACTTCGCGCCCTTGCTGACGCCTCCCCCTTCTCCGTCGCCATGGACCGGAAAACCGAGGCTCTCCATAGCAAACCTGCCGCCTGAGATTATTCAAAACATCATGGGATTTCTTCCGACAAAGTTTGATCTAAGGAACTTCGCAGCGACTCTGCCCTATTTTGCCGCCGTGCTGAAAGCTTCCAAGGTTCCGATTCTCAAAATGATGATTGCAAACTCGCTTCACCCGTCCAACGTGGACATATGCCTCTTGACCATGGGGGTTTTGCAGGTCACTCGCCAGGGAGACGATATTTGGAAGTGCCTTTATGCTCTTGCACAGAGGCCAACGTTGGACACGATACGCGACCCGGAAACGCTCTGCAACATGCTCGACCTGACCGCCTACATCAACTATCTGGTCATGATATATGCATATCCAAAGTTCCCAGACACCTTCTGGAGACGTGCCTTGCGCAAGTATTCCGACAGATGGCCAGACGGCTGTGTTCCCGATGGCAACGTTTCCATAGACCCGGAAACGAGGACAAGGCTGCATGAGGTGGCGCTGCGCCTCTGGAACGTTCGAGACGCAGCTTTTGGCAACCAGCCGGGCGTGCCTCCACCAGCAGAACACTCGAACGAGGTCATGGCATTGTTTCAAAGAGAGATGTTTTGTGCAGAACTGAAGCTGCGGTGCGACCGAGTGGCCGAGCTGGAGCATAATATTCCGGAATGGATGTTCGAAGAGGCACCTGGCGATGGAGTGCAAAGCTTCCTCGAGCTGCTGTAGTGCTGCAGCATACATGCCATGGCGAATTGTTGGGGCCGCGACGACGGAGACGTGTGGACAGAAATGAACCAGTCGTCTTGGGCCTTTGGCAAGTCTTTGGGAATTCGCTTCTACATTAGCCTCGCCATGTTCATGCCGTTTCATGCTGACCGAGAGCAAATCGAGGAGATCTGTCAGGCCATCAACTCCTTTCTGGTGTATTACTCATATCCGGGTATCTATAACGAGGACTACCAGTGGTTCTTTGAGTTTCAGGAAGTGGCGTGGGAAGGTCTGTGGAAGCACACTGTTGATTATTGCCGTCTGTTGGACGATGGGATTGTGGGGCAGTTGAATGGAGGGACGGATTACTTTTAAGCCAGCTATGTGATATCTCTTCCGTCGCTTCTTTTACTATGATTATAGAATAGCGGCGAGCGGTATCTGATAGCAAATTGGTTGTTGAGGTAGCGTGGATACGAGGAGAATACTACACTTTTTTTTTTACATATACCATTGCGCGTGGTGTTGCGACAAGTTGATGGCATGAATTATTTGACATAACGACGCTCACAATCAGGTATCTAACAGCCTACTAACGTGAAGCTAGATGCTTTGAAGCATGTATATTGAGCCAAATGTCAGCTTTGCTGCTTCTGCTGCACAGTTTTCTTCAATCTTGGTATGGACGACCCAATACTCCTCACTTCGATGGAATTCTTCCTACTCATGCTCCCGTCGTCAAAGCTAACATGCTTGCTATTTCCAGGAGTCCTGTTGTGGATAATACGCTGCATATTACGATTACAAGTCCCACCCTCGGGAGTAATACGAGCCGCACTGCCCACGGTGGTTGGACTTGTAGTCATAATACGCGGCGTATTATCCACAACAGGACTCCTGGCATGATTTCCAGCCGCGCTGCTCTTTCTAGCGACAGTGGCACTAATGCTCCTCGTCTTCAACACTCCTTTTGCCTTGGCCTCCCTCACCACGCCCACGCGGCAGCCGCTTCTCCGCCGGCAGGTTGCTGAGCAGACGAATTTGAGTCCGGGGCGCCATGGCACGACGACGATGGATCCGCGGTATTCTGGGCCGATGGAGCCGACGGAGCGGTTGGTGTCGGATTCGTAGATCTGGACAGTGTTTGGGGAGGAGGCGTCGATTTGGACGGCGAGGGCGAGGGTGTCTTTGGGAGGGTGGATTTCCTGGTTAGGAGGGTGGATGGCCCATACTGGAGGGAGGCATCTTTTGCGTGTCTGAGGAATACATGTTAATATTAGACGGGACGAGTTTTGTAAAAAGGGAGACGAACCTCCTTTTGGCACCTGAGGACGAGGTTTTCGGTGGATGTCGATGTAGGGGCTCTGGGAGGCGGCATGATGGAAGTTATGTACTTGTGCCAAGTGTGTTTAAGATGGGTTATGATGATGTCCTAGTGTGCAAAGGATGGATGAGAGAGAATAATGTGCTGGGATATGCGATTGTGAAGTTGGGTATCAATTAAGCCTGATTGTGGTGCTACAGACATGCATCATGCAAGTTGATGTTCTGATGGTCGGCGATTCATTCAGTGCAACTCACGGGAATGTTCGTATTGGTTGTAGATGATGGCCGAGTCAGAATGATGAGTTGTTCATTATTGAGTAAGCATAACTGGATCATTTGGCCATCGGAGGAACGAGATGATTCGCTTTTGCTGACGTCTTTCGCCTCTTACAACATCCTGCATACGATATCTTGGAGCGGGGTAACCTCAAACGTCCCCAATCACTTCATAACGAGGTCCGAAAGACGGCATGTGAAGCATTGCATTGCATGCTGCGGATGCTAAAGTGCGGTGCGCCATTTGAAGGTGGAGGAGCATTTATTCCGGCTGATGGTCCGCGTGAGGGCCACGACGCCCAAGATGGTGGCGTTCTTAACAAATTACGGAATAGTCTGGCTGCTGCAATTGACGTGGCAGCTTCACAGTTTGCCGGGGATTCGCCTCATTTTAATTGTCGCCCTGCATTGTTAGAGGCCCAAGTGGCACGACGTGAGTGGCCCGATTCGGATGTAATCTTAGTCTATGCATGTTTCTATTGGCTGCGTGTATCTGCCTAACTAGAAGCTAAAATACTGAGAGAGATGTAAGATCGGCGACCTAAGATGAGTGACAATGGATACTTCAATTTGCGAGGAAGTATGTAAGACATTTATCGACGTAGCCCAATAACAGTTGCAGGTAGATGCCATCTCCTGATTGTTGCATGAGAATCCGCCACGTTTCATCCCGCAAGTTGCCGGGGCCGAACACTTGCATGTCCTCAATGTGGATTCTCATGTGAAGCCGGTGATCGGACTGAGTTTATGTAGTGGGAATGGCGACGCGATTATAATGATTGCCACAGGGGGGGTATAATTCTTCTAAACACCACCAGGACTCCATCCTAGGCTAAACGTGTTAGTATTCATAGAGGTCTAGATGCTGAAGGTAGGCCAACTGTAATAAAGTTGCGCATGATATGAATGGGGCGGAACGACTGCACAAGGGCTAAATGCTCCCGTGCTACGAAGTAGTTACCGAATGATAAAATAACCATAGTTTTTAATAAGGAATGCATGCAGAATAGGAACTAATTCCCATGTGGGCGGTCCAGCTGCGTCTGAGATAAACACAATCAAGACTGAGGTATACACTAGGTCCACTGACGCTGGAGGTTATCCATCACAATTTAGCTGGGGAGGGATGAGAGATAGGGTGCTCCCACTACAACCAGTGATGATTCTTATATTTACGAGGCAATATAGAGAAGTGAGATAAGATAAAGGCCCTCTCTTTGCGGGCAGTCCATCCAATAATAGCGATCCAACCCTATCTATGGTCCTCATGTTGAATGACGATATATTGAGAAGCACCACAATGAATAACAAGAATCCTAATTCCTAATAGATGTATATATATGTGTGTAAGGCTTTTGAGATATGTGTAGTGCGAGGCTTCATCAGATGCTGTCATAGCAGCGCAGCAGCTAAGCAGGATCTGCAGACAGGTCGCGACTGCTCAGGTCCTTATGCCTAAAATAAAGACGAGTATCTCGGAAAAATAAAAGAAGTTTATAACTTGGTGATATTCGCAGACTTTTCCGTCCGGGCAAGTGGTGCGGCCAAGGCACAATACCCAATATCGGTTAATTCAGGACACAGACATGATGATGCTGAGTATGAAGACTATAGATGTAGAGAAGTCATATGCAGTAAAATCCAATTACTCAATGCAACGTGGTTATGCTTTGGTTATGCTGAAGCTAAATTTAGGTTTTATGTAGGTACTGTAAAGCTTTTCCTCATTTACTTGCATTTCCCAGAAGTTGCATGTCTGTCGTTTAGCAGTCGTTTATTGCGATGCTTACTCCAACAGAGCATTCTCATGGCTTCCTTCCCAAACACTGTTGATCGTGGTTTCTGGGAGAATTCTTTGTTTATAGAGCTCCGTTGCAACACCTTTGTATTCTCCTCTTTAAATCACGACTATTTGAGTACGTACAGCCTCTCGCAGCATAATCGGTCGATTTCTGCATCTCTCCCATATGTCTAAATCCATTGGAGCTTCGAGAATGCCACTATAGCGGCAATATTTTAGAGGAAATGTTGGGATATGCCCGTGGGGTTCTAAACGTGCATCTGCCAGGCGGTTCTAACTTGGCCTGTCTGTGCCGCTGACGCAGAAGACATAATAATTGGAGCTATGCGGACGCGGCTAAAATCGGCAAGGTCTATCGCATAGATTAGATATTGTGAGTGAGGTTAAATTCCTATTTGTATTCGACTAGATGCACCCATTTAGGCTCATCTATTTGAATACAGTCTTGTATAGAGGTTCGATTGAATAGTAAGGTTCACGCCGAGATCACATATTGCGAAATAGCTCTACGGTGGATTGAGGTCAATGATGTAAATGACTTGACAAGAAGACGCCATCATGGCAGCCACAGCCTTGAATTGCGTTGGCCCAACGGGAAATTCCCGTTATAGTAGCCGCAATTCAATGCGTTGGACTGCATATAAAGGACGTAGTGACCCTGCTAGAAGACGTATGAGATGTTTCACTGTAACTCTTGCAACCACGCTCAGACGCGACGAAGCTGGCTGGCAAATCACCACCTTCCGATCCGGAGAGCTTTTTCTTCCCAATTCTTTTGTTGGCTTTACTCATATTGAATACCGAGGTTGTTGTTGAACTACGCAGAGACTCTTGGTCTAGTTATTGTGTGCATAGGGTTATTTATCTCAAAATTAAACTTATTGCCCAACAAAGAAGCTCAACATAGTCCAAAAGGGCCACCAATTGGGGCTATTACTCATACGAACCTGTGCTGGCCTCAGATTATCTTTGCTTTTTTGTCTCTTCACAGCTTGCTAGGAAGGAAACCATTTGACCATGGTTCTCTCTCAGCAACTTCGCCGCCATTTGATAGGCAGTATCTGGGGTCGAAAAGCTGGGACTCCGTGCTATATCCTCCAATTACCGGTCGAGATACTTTTAAGAATTGTATTCTATCTCCCCCAATATAGCCAGATACTCGCTTGCTACACTTGCCGCACTCTACGCTCTCTTATCGTTCAACACTTTCTTGCCGGACAACCGCGTCTGAGACACTGGGACGAACGGATGCTATATCTTACCCACTACTCTCGATCTATACCGGACCGATGGGTCTGTGCCAAATGCGTCAAGCTCCATTATACCTCGACGTCGGATACACCGCGATACCTCCAGGAGCATACTTGTCCTAACAGATTTCGCAGATTCGACATTCCTGGCCGCGAAAAAAACGTTCTGGAACTTTTTGGACATGGTGGCTTCGCCCTGAGTCATAGACACCTTCAACTTACACTGAAGTATTCTCGACTGGAGAATAAGACGTGGACACATCAGAGATATCTTCGAAGACTTCTTGCACCGTTTCACAGCAGTCTGAAGCATTCCTTCACAATAGACACTTGGAGAATCACTGGGAAATTTAAAGTCACCCCCAAGGTTGTTGACGGAAGATATCTACTTCTAAATACTTGGACTTATTGCAAGCGCCGGGCCAGTGTGTCAAGAGAATGCATATGGGGTTTACAAATCTGCCACCACCTGCGGATCTACCGTCGGGAGACTACCTATGGTCCATTTCCAGACTCGACACTCGATGTGGCATTTGAGGAGGCTTTCAAGGCGGAAAACACTGAGGTATCTGGTTATTGCACCGATTGTAGGACAGACTTCTCTGTGACGGCTTCTCCAAAGATCACCATTGTACATGCGTGGCACGATTTTGGACCGGAGGACACATTATTGCATCCAGATTGGGGTGCAATGGTATGCCAGCTTGGCAGTGTCTACCATCATCCTGGCAGTGTTAGAGCGCTATTTGGTTGATATTATGAGGACAAGGTAAATGCCGAGTAGAGTACTCTACAATTAACATCGCTTGTCTAATCATACTAAACCGTTCCATGAGACCGTTGAATCCAAGGTGCATCTACCTATTTGTTAAATGTCGACTTAAATCGGCCTTTGCGGGGCATTTCACTTCTGATCCGTACCGGTGTATCTCTGTTGAGTGCTCATGTTGTCTTCGCCTTGAAAAGGTGAATGGACACGAAGGGGCATGAGCTCTGCTAGGTCTCTGTTGTGGCATGGGCAATTCCTTAGCTGCCTGTCGAATTATTGTCGATTTTTTATTTAGTTTAATTTAGATTATTGCTATGCGGGAGTAATTATGCCTTCTTTATCTAGACGTATCCATTAATAGTTAGCCATTTTCTTAGATTCATACCGTCACGCTCGCGATACCCTGCTCTGCCCCGAATCTTATCTTTTGCTACTTCCAATGTACGACGAAAGTCAGTGGTGTCTTTAGTCTCAAAAAAAATCTCAACGTCTGATATCACTGAGGTGTCCGTCAATGCCGGAAGCACCAAGCCAACCAGACGATCCAGAATATAGGCATTTTTGCCTATCTTTGTCTCAAGGCTAGCCCAATGAGTTTTCATCCAAGACCATTGCAATAAACGAGTAGCAGGATTATTAGCAAGAGATTCAGACAAAAAGTGGATGTCGCTGGCTGGTATGGCCATGGACAATGTGGAAGCTGAAGGTGCGTTGAAAAGCAGGGGCAACACATCCGATTCAATGAGGTCCAAGTTGGTCGTGTGGCCAAGCGCAGTAAGGCAAATTTCTTTTCCGTCGATTGTGTCTGTCTTTGCCCATTCTTCAATGAGAAAAGGGACGGTACCCATTGGGTCGGTTGCCACGGCTACTCGAAATACAATAGCCCGAAGATTCGGATGAATAGGATTGGCGACAGAGTCGGACTTGTAAGCAGCAAATCGGCGGATTGCTTCTGCGGAAATCCTAAGCAAGTATTAGATCAAATTATCAACAGACAGAAAAAGAACGTAGGAAGTGATGAATTTATATCGGAGACTTACTCAGGGTGACCATTGATGCCCGCCGCGAGAAGAAGTTGATTTCTGTTTAATGTCGTATTATAATGCTCTCCTTGTTGATAATCCCATCCACACAATGACAAATTCCTTTCAATCAACCGAAGTACGAAATTACCAAGTCCTTTCCTGATTATATGGTCATCGTGGAATATTGACTGTACTACCTGGATTGAATCCAACGCTTGTTTGATGACCCGATAATGTGTTTCGTTTCCGAAGCCTTCCAAGAAATGCAGAATCGCCGCTGTGTTATTGTAGCCAGCAAATGCCATATCGGCAGCAGAGCTAATGGTGAAAATTTTGTCCTCAGTGCTTAGACGATCCAACTGAGAGACCATGATGGACAGACGCTTGGTAGGGTAATTAACTTTGTAAAAGCCGATAGCATTCGAGTTGATCTTGTAGAACTCGCTGCTGACTCTGAAAACGTCTTCCTTTTTCGTCAAGGCCATGTTTATGTCTGGGTCACTGAGATTTCCACCTAGACAGAGTGGTATCCACCAGGTTGTTGTATTATCCTCAGGTTTTACGTCTCCTGTGGAAAGAAACCTGTCTTGCTTTACAGCAATATGATTGCTATTCTCTTCAATGGATATGACTGGATACCCCATTTTTTGTATCCATGGACGCACGAGGACGCCTATGTCCATCTTTGAGACCTCGGACAGTGCATTCCATAGGTCATCTGTGGTAGCGTTGCCATATATATGCCGTTTGAGATATACAGAAATGCCTTTGAGGAAGGTGTTTAACCCCATATGATTCGCAAGCATACGAATAACTGAGGCGCCTTTGCGATAACTAATGAAATCTAAAAGCTGAGAGACCTCTGTAGCATTGCAAACTTGCATCTGAACGGAGTGCGAGGCGCGGATGCAATCTGCTTCGAAGGCTGATTGCATTGCTTCATTGACGAAACGCGTCCATATCTCCCATTCTGGATGGATATGGTCAACTGCTAGGAAGCCTGCCCAAGTAGCAAATCCTTCATTGAGCCACAGGTCATCCCACCAGTCCATAGTAACCAAGTTACCGAACCACTGGTGCGCCAACTCATGTGCAACAACGTAAGCGATGCGATCTTTGAACCTTTCGTCAGAGCTTTGCTCATCAAACAAGATCGCACTCATCCGGAACGTGACCAAACCCCAGTTTTCCATAGCGCCATGAGAAAACTCGTGCACGGCTAGAATATCCGACTTTGGTAGAGGATAGTCGACTCCGAAAATTTCACTGAAGTAGTCAATGAATTTAGGTGCATGCTGCAAGGTCCATTGAGTCTGGTGCTTTAGACCTCGAGTTGTGTAAACTCGAACAGGCAACGGCTGACCAGAGTATAAGCGATCAGTGAGGGCCTCGGCATATTCGAAATCGCCAATTGCCCATGATAACAAGTAAGTGCTCATTCTAGGGCTGCGATCAAATGTCACAACTACTCGGTGTTGCTTGGTTGGCACGGGGCTAATATTCTTGACAGGCATATTGCTAAGTGCGACCTGGTCGTCAGGGATTTCAATAGCGAAATCGAAGTTTGACTTTAAGTTGGGCTCATCAAAGCAGGGTAAGGCCATTCGAGCATAACCGGGTTCAAAAAATGTACTAAGCATATAATGACAGCCATCGGAAGCGAGAGTGGAGGTGGCAGGAGGAACAGAGGCGGGTATATATTTAGATCGGTAAAAGCCAGCCATATCATTTCGAATATGCCCGGTATAGCTCACAGTTAGGATTGCTGGCTTGCTAACAGGCACTCCTTGGTTGAAATTGACGGTTACTTGCTGCTTTTGGATATCATGTGTAATTGATATAGCTTCGGAAATTGTAGAGTCAAAGGAGAGTGTTGCTCGCCTTATCTCAATATCCAAGGCGTTGAGTACAACATTGGATGTGGATGTAGAGAATTGGCCATGTATTCTGATATGTAGTTAGCCTTGAACCAGAATATCACACCAGAAGTGGCCAAATGGCATCGCCCTCTTCTGCTGAGGATTGAAGCCTGGGAGTCTCACTCTACAAACCCACTATAAGTCCATGTTTCGTAGTCAAGATCAGTAATTAGTAGACTGTAGTGAGCCGGCCTAAATGTGTCTGGCAATATCTCTTTACTAGTCATTCTATTAAAATCATGTTCATGTTAATGGAACTGTTCGGCCATCTCTTCATTGCCATTTCACGACTACCAACCAACCGTAATTAGGGTTAAAACATACGTGAATAGAGGAAGATATGTAATTTTTGGTGCATTCAATATTCGAACAGTCAATTCTAATAATGCGTTGAATAACTCATAGAGACAATGGGCTATAAGTCAATATTCAATATGAATATAAATATGTAAGGAGATTGATGTTGGAGCCGGAGCCGGAGCCGAAGCCGGGACCGAAGCTTATCTTGAGATTTGAACATCTCCGACATTCTAATTCTCAAGAATCCTTGACTGCGCCCTCTCGCTACCACATTGTACGCCTTCTTATTTCCATAGCATGAGCGCATTTGAGCAGAATTCTGTTTGATGACTGGTTCGTTAAGGTAACGGTGATGCCATGCAACACGAGACCACATTGAGAAGTCGTGACAGGGATCTCACCATCTTAGCTTCGGCTTAACAACTCTCAGACTCAGCGAATTCACGGAAACCCATTGATATTCTATTGGAAGTCGTGAACTGTGGTATAATTACCGGAAAAGAGACGACGAAATTGCCGCGGAGATGCTGTTTTGTTATGGTTCGCAAGTATACATAGTGGCCTCTAGAGACGCCTGAAAACGCGCGCTAACACTGTGAACGATCTCAATCTCACACAATGTTGTCTCATCGTATTTCACGAACATCTGCTGACTTGGATGCACCTTGGAGGCATGCGCCTCGGTTCCAGAAATACGATGCAACGACAAACCCTAACGGAGTCATATCTTTTGCAACTGCAGAAAATGCAAGTCTATCGTCTTAGAAGGGGTATAAGAGCTGACCATTAGTATTAGACGCTTGTTACCAAGGAGCTTGAGCAGTTTGCAAATTCCAGTGTTAGTCCAATAACCATTAATTGACTTATACAGTTATTATAAGACATGATGGGTCTAATGGATGACAGAATGTACATATTCCAGCCGCTGCCTTTATGTATGGATACAGCACAGCAGGCGGACAGCGTTTCCCCAAAGCTCTCGCAACGCACTTTAACGAGTACTTTCATCCCTTTAATCCTCTAAAAGGAGATGATATCTTGGCAACTGGAACCGCAACAGCGCTTCATGAAATCCTGGCCTTTAGCCTCGGCGATCCTGGTGATGGCATTCTTATCTGCCGACCATGTTATGGACGATTTGAGCTAGATTTTGGTAATAAGGCAGAGCTGTCGATGGTTTGGGCCGATTCAGATGCCGAAAGTTGTTTTAAACCGGAGGTTGTAAAATCTTTAGAGGAAGCACTCCTACGGTCAAATGCCGCAAACACAAAAATCAGGGCCTTGCTGATCGTTAACCCGCATAATCCTCTCGGTAAGACGTCAACAACCTCTCAAAAAGAGCTACATATTAAAATTTGACTATAGGAAGATGCTATCCCAGAGAAACTCTTGTTTCTCTGATGGCGTTTTGCCAGAAGCATCGTATACACTTCATCAGCGACGAAGTCTATGCGTCAACTGTGTTTGAATCAGGGGAGCCCGATACGCACCCCTTCACTTCAGTGCTCTCCATTGATCCAGCAGGAATAATTGACCAGGACCTCGTCCACGTCACATATGGGATGGCGAAAGATTTCGGTTCTGCTGGCTTACGTGTAGGCGCACTAATTACCCGCAACGCCGCTCTCCAGAAAGGATTCACGAGCATTATCCGCTTCCATAGTCCTTCTGGTATGTCCGTCGCTATAGCAAGCGCCATGCTAGAAGATAGAGACTGGTGCAGGAAGTTTCTAGAAACAGCGCAGAGCCGCATTTCTGAAGCATTCAAACTTATCACTACTGAACTATCTCGCATCGGCGTTAAATACCTGCGTGGAACTAATGCAGGCCTTTTCCTTTGGATCGACTTGTCTCCATATCTTCCACCCGAGAGCTCAGGCTTATCCAAATCTGAACGAGAATTCGCCTTGGCGCAGAAATTGCTTGATAAAGGAGTGTTTCTTCATCCTGCCGAGGAACACGCTCTCGAACCTGGCTGGTTCCGTTTGGTGTATACACATGACCCTGTCGCTGTGCGTGAAGGCGTAAAAAGGTATACCACACTGATTTCCCCTTGCAACTTATACTATATTAACTAGTGAAGGATTCAATCCGTTATTGGGAATCTAGCTTGGTAGTCTTGTAGCCTGATGTCCAGTCGACTTGGCGCTTGGGGCAATACTTTGTGACGATGCTTTGGGATAGCAACTGGCACAAACTTATCTCTTGTTGAAAGAAATAAAAATCCACTTGTTCTTCTGGAGGCCTCGTGAAACATAATGGGTCTATAAAGTAAAGGAGCGCTAGCCCATTATCCCTGCGTAAGCGGCCTAACTCATTATTGCTCAATATCGGCGATGTCTATGATGCAACTATTATATGATTTTTAAAAAATGGGCTCTTCAATAGAAACAATCACGCGATGGTAATAGTGGATTACAATCCGGCCTTCTTTTTCTATGGATTGCTTCGCCTATTAACTAACTCCGGATCTCGACATGGGATATAGCGGCCGCTTATCTCCGATTTAGTACCTGGTGATGCATATCGTGTCACTTCTAAGAGCAAATTAAGATGTGCACTAATATTTCGGTAAAATTGAAATTATACCAGATGCATCTAGATCTGAGTTGGTGGAGTAGGAGATTGTTTCATAGAACTAGAAAGAGGAGCTCCTGGCTGATAGTTCTTTTATATACTATGTTGAGATTTATCAATGGGTAAGATCTTCCGTAAGAGAAGTACTAAGAGTCTCCTCTATTTTTAAAATTCAAACTTCTGGCCAACAGTTTCTTCACTTTTTGCCCAGAGCTTCTCTCCTTGACTCCAACTAGTGTACCAAACCTTGGTGTTTTCAAGAATTTGGCAGTCACTCAAATACACCCCCCTGCCCTCCCATTCCCCATCCTCTCCCTTGACCTGCTGACTCGTCTTTGCTAGATCCTCCTCACTAGCAAGGGGCCTCTTCGTTGGCAACGTCAATGCCGGGTCCACAGCAGCCACCAAAGATGTGCTGGCGCCAGCACTCAGCTCCTTGAAAACCATACCCAACTTCTTAAACTTTTCAAGTCTCTTATTATAATCGTCGGTTGGCACTTCTCTCGAAAGCTCGGTTATGATTGTTCCAGGATGTACGCTAAAACTCAGAATGCCGTATTTGCCATAGAGGCGCTCGTTGAGACCTAAGCTAAACAGCGAGTTGGCCGTCTTGGACTGTCCGTACGCTCCCATGGAGCTATAGCTCTCAGATTTGGCGGCCTCTGCATCAGCACCCCATAACCGAGTTAGCCCCACATAGTCAGGTTGTTCGACCTGGGGTAACGTGCTGTTAACCTTTTCCCAGTTGATATCACTGTAGCGGATGGGGCTGTAGTTGGCACCCAATGAGGATACATTAACGACTCGGGTAGCCCCCTTTATGGCGCCGGGTTTTTGTGAAGCCGCAATTAATTTGCCGATAATGAGATTTGTAAAGAGGAAGTGGCCAACATGGTTCGTTGCGAAATGCTTTTCGATACCATCTTCGTTGAGCTGGAGTGTGGGTACGTTCATGATGCCTGCATTGTTGACCAGGATGTCAATAGCGGGCACATCATCCCACCCATTTAGCGTAGCAGCGGCCGCTCTGGCAGCCTTCTGTGAATTAAGGTCAAGCTCTAGCACGCGGGTTTTGGTAGCAGGATATTCCTTTGACAAGGCATCGGCGCATTCTTGCAGCTTAGCGGGGGTGCGGCCCGCGAGTATAAGTAGTTCGGCTTTTTGCGAAGCAAAGGCTTCGGCGGTAGCATAACCGAGCCCCTTGAGGTTAACTCCCGTAATAAGAATCGTTTTCCCTGCGATGGCAGTGGGAAAGGCAGCGGCAACAGTCAAAGCCGTCGTGTGAGCACCGAACTCCGTGTGTGTTGTTGCTGTAGCCATTGTACGTACTAGTATCGACCTTATGTTTTTTTTTCCCACTCCCCGTTATACTAAGGCCTTGTCTATGCAGATACAAGCTCTATATACTATTTTCCTAGCAGAAAAGTCAGACAGAACAAGAACACTTATGCTTTATTCTGGGGGACTATCGTCTACATCGTTAATGAGGAACAGGCCTATTGCCGGTAAGTCCATTTTCCACGGCCCCACTTTCGCCGGAGACATTTGGCCCCCCGCTGGCCGGGGCTCCGTCTCTGCTTCCGCCTATCAAATTGTGCTTCGAAAAAGATTCCAGGTCCATATAAGAGAAATTTCGAGATTGGGGGTTTATATCCGCGAAAGTCCGTGAATGCGATCCGCGGGATGAACTTTCCAGATTCGACATGGAGGAAGCGGCTGCTTGAAGTATACTACTCTTTGTGATGGAAGTATATCAAGAAGCTTAAGGACCGAGCATTGATGAAGCGATTGATATCTCTTGCCTTCATATCAGTTTGGTGAATCGATATAACGTATCTAACATCTACCGCATCTTCAGGTCTCTGCTCGTGTGATTGATCGATTAGCGGACTCTTGTTCAAGAAACTCACGATGACACTCATCGCGCCATACGCCAAAGAACATCGGGATACTAACGGCCCCGGAGATGCCCGTCCTACCGCCCTTAAGATCGTGCGTGATCAAGCCTTGGATGGACAGCTCAGCGGTAAAGTAATCCTTGTGACAGGGGGCACCTCTGGGATCGGGTTCGAGACAGTGCGTGCTCTGCATGCCACTGGCGCCAATGTCTACTTTACTGGCCGCGATGCTGAAAAGGGCAAAAAGTCCGAGGAGGAACTCCGCTGCGATGACAAACCGGGCAAGCTAGAGTATATGGAAATGGGCTTGGACTCTCTTCGAAGTATACGGGAGTTCGCTGCCGATTTCCTGAGCCGGACATCGGGCAAGCTCAACATTTTAATCTGCAACGCTGGTTAGTTTATCATCTTCCCGCACGTGATATTTCTTCTCTTTGTGTCTTTGTTTTTATTTGCTCACAACCGTCTTACTGACCTTTTACTTCCAAGGCATTCGCGGATATCCCAAGGGAAAGACCGAAGATGGCTTTGAGCTGCACTTTGGAACCAACCACTTAGGACACTTTGCTCTCTTCCAGGCTCTTAAGGATGCTTTGATCGCATCGAGCACGTCATCTTTCCACTCTCGCGTAGTCTGTCTGTCAGCTTCCGGCCATCGCCAGTCGGGCATCCGATTTGATGACATCAACTTCGACCGCGAAGATGAATACCAACCCCTCCTGGGATACGCACAATCCAAGACGGCCAACATATACATGGCTATAGAGATTGAACGCCGCTACGGCTCCAGCGGCGTACACGGTCTGGCAGTTCACCCAGGAGGCATTAGTGGCACGAGGCTCAACCGAATGACGCCGGAATCGCAACTCAGCGCCCTCATAGGAAATCCGATTATTGCAAGAAAGATGAAGAGCGCGGAGCAAGGTGCTGCAACAACCGTCTGGGCGGCGATAGCTCACGAGTGGGATGCGAAGGGAGGCGTGTACCTGGAAGATTGCCAGGAGAGCGAGCTTTGGAATGGCGATACCACGGTTCTGGCATCGGGACATGCGCCGCACATTCACGATCGTGAGAGCGCGGCACGACTATGGGATTTGAGCCTGAAAATGGTTGGATTAGATGTGTCGAGCTGAGAATAGGTTATCTTGCCGTCTAGGGGCCGCATCAGTCATGGGCATGCACTCGTATATAGAAGAATGCCCGATTTGGAACTGCATAGATAATTGGCATGTCATAAATGGCATAGTGCATTTCGGCGATATGGTCCCGCTTTATTAACTACGAAACCGTGAAGCCCACTCCAAACTCGGTACTCCGTGCTCCAAACTCGGTACTCCGTGCTCCGTAGTGGATGCATTGTAATGCGGAGTATCGGGGTAATTATACAGAAATAGGCACAGGCAAGATATTAGGTACCTAGTTGGCTTTGGCAACGAGATGTTCTATAATACCGGATAATTCTGTCTATTCCCGACGGCTATATCCATTGCTCTACACAACAGTGTAGAGAACCTCGCCCACATAGTGGGTAGGCGTCTCACTGCTAAACAGCTTCACGCGCTCAAGAATCTCCTCGCCGCTATCCGCCAACGCGGCGTCAAATTGCTCCGGGGTGCTAAAGTAGAGCAGCGTGGCCGTACTGTATATGGATTCCCTGTTAAATCCGGTGATGGTGTAACCCTTCATGCCAAAAGGCTTCCATATGGAGTAAATCCACGGCATCTGTTGCTGGCTGTAGTATTCCATATCAAAGGTCGAGTCATAAGTTGCGTTATGGATCTGGGGATACACAGCCATTGAAAACCAATCTCCAACACGACCGGGAGGGCATGATGAGTCTTGAGCAGCAGCCGAGCCTGAGACTGTCGAGGCAGCGGAGAGGAGACTGAAGGATTTGACATTGGTAGTTAGCCATCATGAGCTCTCTCAAATTCGTCAGAGGTTTGCAATTTCTCACAGAGAGGCCAAAGTCTGGAACTTCATTGTTATTTTCTTGTTGATTTTTTTGGTCGTTTTAGAGGTCAAGTAGAAAATATTGTTGAGATATTTGAGGAGATGCTTGTATGCCTGCTGATGACTTCGACTGTGATTTCCTCTCCTAACTATCACGACAATACGCATTCTTTTATAGATCATCTCCCTTGATTGATAAATCATCTTTTTACCCAACTCAGCCCACAGTCATCTGATATCAGCGACGTCTAGGGCCACGTACTACAAGTCGGAATATGATCAAATCTCATACCATTATCAAAAAGGAAGTCTACAACTCATTTTGCGAGCGACGGTGAGAACCCACTGTCATACGAAAAATTCAAGACAAAATAAATATGGACGAATCGTTCACAGCGCATTATTGCCTGATTTGGAGGCGCATCGGACTTTTTCGAGAACAGGCAATTAGTGGGGTTCTCCGACATGTCAGCCCGCGGCCGTGTAAGAGGCTTCAACTTTCTATCCATCGGCGTTAATTGGCGTCCTCTAAGTTATTGGGCACCAATCCTTCGAATCACCACCTACGGTTTATTGACGAATTGGTTAAAGTTCAATTAATGATATCACTTCCTCGACACCCTCATTTTTAGGATTTAGTTTGTCGTCCCGACCCCACGTTGTCACTCGGAGTTGCTGACTGGACGGCATCGGCTTTAAAGTCAACCTTATCGCCTAGCCTCACCAAGCTACTGCTGCAGTCACCGAAAACTGCATAGAAGCTGCTGAAAGCGCCGCTCCTTCGTCATCGGAGAAGCTGAAAACTGGAGGCGGGCATATGCGAAAAATCCTTCAACCAAGACGGCCATGGAGGAACTATCACCGCCGCCTGGTATGCTATCGCTTGGGTATATTAGGCGGCGTCTACTCTTCCCTTGACTTCTCTCTCAGCTTACAATCTCCATCACCATCTTCATCGCACACAAGCAACTACATCAACACTTCTACCAGCCTTCAAGCTTCCACATACACCAAAAAGCCAATTGATCTGCTTGATTTATTTTAACACCCTTTAAATACATCTCAATTCCACACACACCACAATGTCGGCCCCATCCGAGCAAACCCTGCTAGTTACCGGCGCCAATGGCTACGTCGCCCTACACATCATCAAGCAAGCCCTAGACCGAGGATACAATGTCCGAGGAACAGTGCGATCTGTGAGCTCTGCGGGCAAGGTCCGCAGCACTTTTGCCGACTATGGCTCTCAGTTTTCAGTCGCCATCGTCCCAGGGCTGGACCAGAAGGAGCTCTATGAGCCTGCCTTTGCTGATACTCCCAAGCCCCTCACAGGCGTCATCAACGTCGCCGCTCCCTTCTCTTTGAAAGTCGATGACCCTGTTACCGGTCTTCTGGACCCAGCTGTGAAATGCGCCGTTAGCCTGCTCGAGGCGACTCGTCAATACGGATCAAGCGTTCGCCGCGTCGTCAACACCTCATCCTTTGCTTGCATTCTCGATCTCGCCCAAGGATACCGCCCCGGATACACCTACACCGAAAAGGACTGGAACCCCATGACACTTGAGGAAGCCTCCAAGGCTGACAATGCTACGGCTTACTGCGCTTCCAAGGCCCTCGCTGAGAAGGCCATGTGGAACTGGGTCGAAGCTGAGAAGCCCTCCTTCTCCCTGACTTCCATCAACCCTCCCTGGGTCTTTGGCCCTCATCTCGGCCCCATCACTGATCTGAAAAACCTTAACGAGTCTTCTGAGGCCTTGTGGCGGCTTGTCGGCGCCAAGGAAGTCCCCCCAGTTGATTTCGGCGGCTTCGGCGACGTTCGCGTTGTCGCTACTGCCCACCTCGAGGCCTTTGAGCGCCCTGAGGCTGCTGGTGAACGATTCCTCTGCGGCCAGCACTTTGACTACCAGACTGCAGTAGATAGCCTGAGGGAGACGCTGCCTCAGCTGCAGAGCCGCTTACCGGTAGGAACACCTGGTGCGGGTAAGGTGCAGGATGTTTACCAGCTTGACGGAAGCAAGGCAGAGAGGATTCTGAGAATCAAGTACATTCCCTTGGAGGTTACCATGAAGGATTCATTCGAGCAGCTGTTGGCGGCAGAGAACTAAAAAAAAAATCGGTTGACCAAAGGACATATAGAATAATTGATTACATAGATTTGCGTTCATAGCCAGGAATAATAACCTTTTTTTTTTCTCTTTCATTTTCATAATGGTCATGATCAGATTTACATTGAGATTCATTTGCAACAGTGGAGTAGTGTGCTCTATCATCTATCTATCCGAGGGAGATGTATATACTCTAATACAAAATGTTCACCTATGCCATGTATCATACAGCCTCATAGCACTTTCTAATGCAACAGAATATCATATCCATCCTTGGTGATACGAACTTCCTCCATTCCGAACCCATATTTCCGTCGTATGAGCTCGAAGATGATCAAGCCAGCACTTGTGCTGGGAACCTGCCGGATCGTATTCCACCAGAATCCTCTATATAGCCATTTCCCCAGCTTCAGCCCTTCTGCTGAAGCCTCGGCTGTGCACACTGCCCAGGTCTCCTGGTAAGCGTGGTAGTATGCCCGGAGCATCTTCCATCGCCGCCGAGGTTGATCCGGGTTGGCAGCGCGCGATGCGCGTAGCCGGGCAGCTTTTTCGTCAAGGTCTTCTAGGTGGTCCCAGTGTTGGACTTGGAAGTGGGTGAGGGGGTGAAGAAGAAGCTGTTGCGCGAAGGAGGCGCTGATGCCGGCAGCAAGGAGGAACATGGGCTCTATAGCATAGTGTGGACGAATAAGTTGGATGCCGCCCTCTGTGGGCCGATCCGTGGGACGCTTTGTCGCAAGGAGGTCAACAATATCTTCCTCTAGGCCACCGTAATACCAAGTCACAAAACGATAATACGACTGCGCCTTGATGTACTCGAATGTGCTGAAAAAGATGGCACATCCCACGCTGTCCTTGACAAATGAAACCCCCCACCCCGCAAAGATTCCTCGTAGTCCGATTTCTCTCAGCTTCTCGGCGCTAAACGTCCACATGCTTCGGGGTCGGCCACTGCCGTCACTGGGCATCATATCTCTGTGATCATATCGGGCCTGCAGAGCGTCGAGCGGTGCTGCCAAGACACTCTGCAGCCCGCCTGCTAAGAAGCCAGCCATGAAAGTAGCCTGCGGCGGTGGCGGAGGATACACTCTCTTGGTGGCCTTGGAGCTCTCTTCATGAAGACGGCCCAGGATCTGCAGATATCCCGTATATAGCACGGCGTTGACGCCAATGTTGGCGATCAGCGGCGGCATGATCTGATGCGGCACTATGCCCCAGCCCTCGTGCCGGATCGCCGATGTCAGCACCCCAGGAGTTGTGCTCCGCATCCAGAACCATGTCTGCCTCAACGCCGCAACCAGCTTCGACGGCGACGCATCTTCCGCAACAGCCTGCATCAGCTTCTTCGTCTGCCGCTGGTGTATCGTCCGGGCATATGCCAGGTAGTCGACCCGCGTACGGAAGAAGGATTTGGCCGGGGCTCGGAAGTAAAAAGCAACGACCTGAGCACTGAGGGCCCGCACTCCGGCCGCCGAAGCTGCTGTTGCGGCATTGTTTCGGGGATGGCGGTCGGGGAGCTCGACGCCGGGAGGAATCACGGGGAGGACGCCGGTGGTCGAGTCCGGGAGGCGAGGGGCCAAGGAGGGAGCGTCAGAGCGGCCGGAGATCATGGCTTTTGCGGCTCATTGTGGGAGCGCTGTTGTCGGGATTAAGAGGTGCGCGGCTTGGGCATAAGGAGCGTTTAAGGAAGAGGAAGAAGAGCAACCAAAGTTGGGAGAGAGAGAGAGAGAGCCTGCAGGCTGACGTTGGACCTTGCTGACTAAGACGGTTATCTATGTAGATCTCAGTTCTCGATCGGCAATTTTGGCTTGTGAACGTACTCCATATACGGTGATACACTGTAGTAGAGCGCACTAACATTGAACATGGGATATAGTATTTGCATATAAACAAAAGGATCCGACCCAGACTAGATACTAGGAAAACATTCATCTCATCAAGAACCAGTCATAAATCATTCAATCAGCGTCTGAACCCGAGCAACGTCCTCCGGCAGCTTCGTCCATCGGCTCTTATACACTCGCCCGTTCTTCAACACTGCAAGGATGCTCTTCTCTGGCTCGTCCAGAATCGTAATATCCTCGAGCGGATTCCCATTAAGCACCAAAACATCTGCCGCAAATCCGTCCTTGATCTGACCCAAGAAATTCTCTTGCTTCAACATTCGCGCTGCGTTGACAGTGGCTCCCTGGAGAATCTTCTTGGCGCTCAAAGCCTGCGCCCGAATGCCAAATTCTTTGCTCTGCTCAACCCACAGAGGCCCCAGAAGATCGGACCCGTGGCATATTGTGACACCAGCTTCGTCCGCTAGTCGCAGCGATTGGAGGCCCTGCTCCAATACCTCACGGTTCTTCTGGCGATTGACAGGCGGCAGGAAGCCTGCATACTTGTCGGAACCCATGGCGTGATAGGTGACAAGCGTTGGAGTGAACCATACGTTGTTCTTTGCCATATATTCCGCAGTTTCCTTGTCAATCAGGTTGCCGTGCTCGATTCCCTTGACGCCGTTGTCGACGGCATGTCTGATTGACCGAGGAGTGTAAGCATGAGCCGTCACGTAGGTGTTGTAGGTATCCGCGACTTCAGTAATCGCCCTAATCTCAGCAGCTGTGAATTGGATCTGGTCCAGCTTATCTGTGGGAGAGGCGACTCCTCCGCTCGTCATGATCTTGATGAAATCTGCACCCATACGGATCTGCTCTCTGGTAGCATGTATCGCGGCAGGGACGCCATCAACAATGGCAGAGAGAGAACTCGTGGTTCCGCAGCAGCCTTCATGCGCAGATCGTGCATCGCCGTGGCCTCCAGTCTGGGAGATTGCCTTGTTGGCGATAAAAAGCCGCGGCCCAGGAAACACATCATCTGCTAGGGCCTCCTTAAGAGCAAGCGTTGCACCACCAGTGTCTCTCAAACTAGTAAAGCCGCGGTATAAAACTTGGGCCGTCAAATAAGGCTGACGGAAGTGAGATACTGCCAAGTCAGGATGAACAAGACTTGCTGTAAGACCCTCTTCTCCAGCCACAGAAGATAAATGGGCATGGCAGTCAATAAGACCCGGGCAGAGATATTTGCCCGCCAGGTCTACCACGATTGCGTTGTTAGGGACCAAGTGCGCGCTTTGGCCGTCATCAATTCTCTGGATTAGTCCTCCCGATAATTGGACGACCCGGTTTGGAATTATTTGTCCATTTACCGCATCAACGACATTTGCGTTCTTGAAGATGTAAGTCCTCTGAGGAGGAAGCTTCCACGGCTTGATGAGATCCGGTTCGGAGCCTGCATCGGTGACTCCGCGCGTTGGAGCACTCTGTTCGTGCTTCTTCTCACTCATGACAGGAATCCTGCGCTGCGTCATTTTGAGTCGATTATTACCGTATAAGCGATAATGAAGACGAGGGTCATTCTATATATAACAAGAGAGAGTACGACGAGCAATGGGTGGATTGCCAAGCAGAAAGTGAGGGGTCTGTTCAGCGCACAGGGGTTTGTTTGCACAACGCGGGGATCGGCGCAATGTTGAGCATGAAGCGCATTTATCTCTTTGCTCCGTTTGGCTATCCAGAATGGCACGGGTTTGCCTTTTCTGCTTTCCTTTTTAATTGTATATTGTAAGGTTCTTCTTACTAAAGAACTTTTGTCGATGCACAAACAAAAACGCCTTCCCTATGCTGTACTCCGTACTTGATTACAGATATTATCGGCTCGTTACGCCTTTTCTGGTGAGTGTAAGTGGTACCGTACCCGCCTCTCGCTCAACCAAAAGTTCTCAAAGTCAATTGCGGAGAAACATTTCCAGATATAAAAAATACTTTATATAAATTCCGAAGCCTTACAAATTACTCTATGCCGAGCCGCGTTTTCTTGATTGCTACGCACGAATGAGCAGCCACGATGGTGGAATACTTGATAGTGTAATATTACATCGCGATTCTAATAAGGAAGCAGCTCTGGTCAAAAAGGACGCTCAGGTAAAATGAAATAAGAATGCGATTCCAAATGGCGCATATGTAGCCCGGCCGCAAAAGCTAGCAAACATGAGCCTCTCCGGATTATTCCTTCGGGTTATTCCTCTGCGAACACCATTTTATGATTATGACATGTGCATCTTGTTGCAGGCTTGCTGAGTCATAAGAGAGCAGCAGCTCCGGTATGCAGTGGCTGCGCAACGTCATGCTCTTGATTTTTCCTACATGTATTAGATGATTCAGAATCTAAATTAAATGAAGTCAAATAGAAATATGAGTTTGACTGGATAAGTAGGTATAGTCTTCCTAGAGTCTGCTGATCCTCCTGCTGAGCGTTCGCTAGTGAATCATGTTTCCCAAGAAGCACGGAAAGCGGCTCTGGCTTCTTCCATCGACTATCCACTCTTCTGTAGATAGTCTCTGTTGAGATTATCATCATCTAAGTGATTCAGCTGCGGCATTGGGGAGCAGAACCAAATTTTACGCATTGTTTTTATGACGTAACCCGGCGGACAACGCTCCGAACAAATGACAGCCTTGCGATTAAAAAGCGAGCCAATGGGACGGTGTATCCGAATATGTATATAAACCGACCCCAAGATTATACTGTGTATTTGTAGCGGCGTGCTATCGACTAATTATTTGAGGTGATAACCCTCACAAAGTCGGTGACCTTGTGGGCTGATTTGCTTTTCGTCTTTGGGGGGACTAAGAGCCCAAAGACCTTTGTAGATCAGCTATGAGAGATTCCTACACACGACGCCTCGCATCTTTGCTTCCGCGACTGTCGCAAGACGGTCAAGGGAATTTGGGTGGCGGGGATGATAACTCGGCCTCACGAAAGCCAAAGAGGCAAATAGTTACGGCAGCATGTCAACAATGTCTCAAAAGAAAGTCAAAGGTGAGATGTTCTATTATGCGTCGGAGAGCGGCCGGCAATGTAGCAGCTAATACATCCGCGTAGTGTGACGCAACGCGCCCGAGCTGCCTCAAGTGCCTACAACAACGCATCGTTTGCGTCTACGCTACTTTGAATATGGGGTATACGGAGTTGATCTGCCGTGCCACAAGATCC
>PXNZ01000052.1:61185-72568 GCA_003012085.1 Trichoderma brevicompactum
GGATCTTGTGGCACGGCAGATCTACTCCGTATACCCCATTAACATATTTAGCATTGCGGATAATCCAGAGAATCATAGATTAGACAGTTTGGTTCAGTCATACTCCGAGCTCAATATTGGGCAAAAGCACTAGGTCCCAATGGCGTTCAATGAATCCATTTACTTGATCAAACTGGGGGTGTGCAGTGCCTATAGTAAAACTATAAATTTACATGTTCTTAGGTTTGCATAATGAGCTCGATCACCGGCTGACACAATTGCGGGAACATACACTCATGCTACCTATCGTCATTCCTCGAAGTGAATCTGGCTTGCCAGCGATTATAACCTAGTAGCAACGCGTGCCACAAAATGCTGGATAAGGTATATATGATTCATTACACAAATTAGAGCAGGGAACACAATATTTGGAGTCTATCTTGTAAAATAAGAGCGCTCAAAAGATATGTCATCGCAACATTAACCTGAAAGAGCCAATTCGAGAAATTGCAGACGTTCTTCAGATCGGCGCAGCCCCAGCCCCAGGCCGGGGGTGAGGAGTCTTTTCTGGACCCAGGAGTTAATACCAATTGATGATTAAAAAAAACAATCTTTGGACATCCAGCCAAGTAGACTCCAAATTGTTTGGGAGACAAAAAAATGCCTCCACACAGATTTGAACTATGGACCTTTGCATTACGAGTGCAACGCTCTACCCCTGAGCTATGAAGGCTTATAGTTACGTAAACATTAGCAAAAATAACCTATAAATCTAGTGGATCACAGCTGGGGTCTAGGCATTATGACTGTAAATGTAGGCTTCTCAGAGCAAATAATTGGACATTGGAATATGTGTGCAGGTAGTTCACTTTGTTTAAAATACGAAGTCATCAGTCAATATACAGGTACTACTTAATATTAGGCAGGCATAAACTTTATTTGACTGATAGCGAAAATGTGTAGTAGAATACGGTTTGGTTGCTAATGCCGCCACACTTTGCAATGGCGCCGTTTATGTCATGACTTGACCCTATGTCTATAGTTCTGTCACTGAATATTATTTTTCATTCCCCTGTCATATAGTTTTCTTTCCACCTCCGATACTTGTATTCGTATTACACAAGAAGGCTAGATCACCCCGTGGGAGCACAGAGTAGTCCTGACGAGGTCCATCTATCTTCAAGGATGAAAGCCCTATAGTGAATAGAGGGCAAATATTGCAGTATATATTTACTGTGATCCCAATTACCAGAGTCGTTGTAGATATACCTGTGGTTGTAGATGATTTGTACGCTTGCTGTTGGATGCAACTCTCGATAAATGAGAGCTGATCAAAGCAGTAATAGTACCAGGATCAGCATATGTGCATCAGCGATTCCGTTGCCTTCGATATTCTCGTAGCTCGTGACCCAGGCAAGAAGCCGTTGGATAGTTTAATGTACTGTGCTGTGCTAACAGAATTTGAAACCCCAGCAAGGCTTCTTTCGAAGTGGCATAAGCTCCCAATAAAGACTTTCAAGACAATTGTGTTGGGAGGAATTGCGTTGGGAGGAACCAACCCCACGGTCGTGTGCGATAACTACACCTTCAAACATGGAGCGAAGAGGATGCGAATGAATGGAGTTGAGTAGTTAGCAAGTAAGCCACCCCGCAAGACCGAAGACGTGAGAATCACTGGCCGGCAAGCCATAAAACTGAAGGCGTTGATAAACGTCTGGACGAAGATTTGAGTATAACAAGTGAGTAATGGAACTGGGATGTTGAGGTTAAATTTGGCAAAGAGTGCTCAAAGAGTCCAGCAAAGGAGGATATAAACTTCGCCAGCCGGCCAGCAAGCCATGAAACTGAAGGTGTGGGTTAAGTTGGTCCGACATCTAGGTTATATGCGATGACCACACACTGGATATAGTGTATATAACAGATGCAAATACAAATAGTTAAAGAATCCTTAAGAGAGTCCAGTAACTGAAAACGCAAACTTCGCCAGCTAGCGAGCCCATGAAACTGAATGTATATAAGATGTAAGTATGACAAGTGAGCCATGCGGCCGAGATGTAAATGTTAAATTGGCCAAAGAGTCTTCAAAGAGTCCAGCGATTGAAGACATAAACTTCATAACCAGTGAGCCATGAAACTGACGACGTGGATTGAGTTTGTCCGACGTTTGGGGATTGAAGATGTATATGGTAAATTCTTCTAGAAAATCGTATAGCTGGAGAGCTGAACCCGGGTAGAGTGGCCTTGGGCTCTCCTGAATTGAACATATGGCCGCTATTATTTCTGATGTTCATCGTGTTATGGAGGCAACAATGGTCAGCGAGTGGAGGTGGCGTATCTGGTTGGTGCAGGATGTATGTGACTAAAGAGCCTCATGAACACTGAGGCTCATGAGCGAACTGTCTCGTTGTGCCACTGCTTTCCCCTTTTTCAACAGTGCTTGTGTATTTTTTTTGTTAGTCACCGTTTGACTCGCGAGCCATCCTGGTGGAAAGCTGCTCGCCTGCGAATTTCGCTGCTGTACGCTCTCCCGCCCACAATGGCCACTCCGCAGAGCAGAGCAATGAAATTGAAGGTGTGGGTGGCTATCTGGTCCTTCCGAGTAACAGGAAGGTGATGGCCAGTTGTCGTGCCCAGCCGGACCACACGAAGATGGTGCTGGGCATTGTCAGGGGGTGACACCGGGAAACGAGAAGAAACTTGCCGAAAACGCGAACTCATCCACGACGTGGGCCTCAAAGAGGAAGATTTGTCTGTCGTGGACTATCCGGAGAGAGGAACTCCCAAGCACGCAAGTGCAGGGCACAGAGGATCCGAATACCCAAGAGGCATAAGCCCCTTGGGATCATGTTCACCAACCAATCAGCACCGCTCATGGGAAAGCGCTCCTCTACTATTTTCGACAAGAATTCTTTCATTTCATCCGGATCGAAAATAAAAATGATAACTTGAAGTAAGAATATAAAATAATTCTTCAAAAACGCTGGTATATCGCTAAAGAAATTCATCGCTGCGATGGTGAGGAGAAGAAGAACGATGGCACAGAATGATTTTGGATCAATAGATTGATCTCAAATGAAGGAAAGTGCAATATTGTTGTGTCTTTCCCAGTATGATGTCCTTTGTGAGTATCATGGCAGCTATGATGGGACTTTTATCAGGAGCAATGATCTTAATGATTCTGCGAGAAACCGCCTGCCTTGGATACTTATTTTCATATTAATCATTACAATGAGGTGACCTAATGGTTTCCTCCGACATAGAGTAGGCGAACGAATCTGCACCCTGACTTGAATTTCCAGCGCGATCCCATAATCTGAATCTATCCTTCATGTTGTGCCACGCTGCTGGCACATGCGGGCATATGAGAACTGTAGCCATTTCCTCTGCATCTGATCAGCTTTCAGCCTTATATATTAAGGAGCTTGATGGCTCACCTTCAGCATCTGTAAGCGAAACATAGTTGAGCCTCTAGAGGAGAATTTGCGAGACAGCATTATCTTTTGGGGAGAAGCAGCCGTCGAGCGCATGTAGAGAGCAACTTGTAGGCCCAAATAATTAGCGCAATTAAGGCGATTCGGTATGCCCAAGAGAGTGTTTTCCCTTCCGTCAGGTATCTATAGATAAGCATCCGGATGAGACCTTCAATCAGATTGGCGACAAAGTCGGGACGTATGAAGGAATATAAGATTACTAGAAAGTAATCCCTAGCTGCTTCGCGCACAGTATATATGGAAGGCATTACGACGGTCCTTGGTAAAGATGTCACAAAGGAAGATGCCGATAGGAGTGTAGATGTTAGTAAGGAGAGATTGCAAGTTCAACACGGCATCGCGGGAATTTACACTGCTCTCCAGTCTGGGAAACGCCCTCCCCCCCCCCAAAAAAAATAAACAAAAACCAGAACAAGAAGCAAAGTATGACGCGCACGAATTTAAATCTATAGCCACAAGCCTGCGCCATAACATAAAGGTTTCATGAGTCGTAATGACATCTTCTATACAGGCGATATTGTAAAACAGTGATTTCGTATCCAGCCACCAACTAACTCTATAGTCAATACAGGCATGGAAGGATCCGTACCCGCGAAATAAGTGATTGAGACAGGGAGGAAATCTAGCAAAATAAAATCATTAAACATGCGCTAAAATACAAGAAGCTCTACGGAGTGCAGCCGCCACAGCGCCTATAAAGCAAAAAGAGTTTCATGAAGAAAGGTACTCCCTTTTGGGGGGGGCCTTCTTTAGAGTAGTAGTGTCCGGGTTGAAGATGTACCGTACTGGGATCCAAAAAATTTGCCCCCACACAGATTTGAACTATGGACCTTTGCATTACGAGTGCAACGCTCTACCCCTGAGCTATAAGGGCAAAAGTTAATAAAACTGCCATAATTTTTGCATTATAAAGGACTTGAGATCTGACATCCAGATTACAATCCTCTTCGTTGCACCATCAACTCAATGTTTAACCCATTGTTTACGAGTTATTTCGAAGGCCTGTTAAAGCGTCGGAGATGGCGCAATAAATATCTCAAGGTAATTCCCTTTCATTAATTAAATCACAATTACGTATGGAGTGCACCACATCCAATCATCCTCCCTTAGCCTCCTTTCAATTATAACCACAGCCTCGAAATGTTGTATTGTTCGTACACGTTTCGCTTCCTTGATTTATCTGTGGGTATTTCCCATACGGAATCCCCTCTCATTCTTGAGAAAAACTTATTGGCACCATCCATAATGATCGTGCTACATGTCCTCAGCTACCATTGACATGACCTCCGCTCTGTGTAGATCCCATGATGCTAGGCGACGAGAAGTACATATATTCCTTAGGGGCGTTTATCTTAGTACTCACCTAAGAGTTATTTTTGACTAAGTTACCGACAATATCCCTTTAATCTGACCACATCTCTTAGTGTGTTCCATGGCATGATCTCATCGAGACGTACTGCTCGCCTGAACGGTAAACCACCCACTAAAAATCACCTTCATTACCACGAGTATTCCTGGAACTGCCGCGACGACACATGTATCACGAGTTGTGCCCTCCTCCCCTCTGTCGTCAATAGAGCAGCAAACCTCACAGAAGTGGCGGATCTCCTGACAGATACGGCTTTCCCGGCAATCCATCGTATTTAACGATATATCTGAACCACCACGATAGGTAGAAGAACTCAGAGAGACCAAAGCTGCCTCGGTTTGCCGCGTCATATCGGTAAATCTTGACATCGTATTTGGTTCTCGCAGAAGACAGATATGAGGGGTTTTGTGGCTCGCGAACCGCAAAACATAAGAATATTGATGCGGTCAGTGATAAGAAGTACCTGGAAGAAAATCCCCACGACTTACAAGGCCCTCCCATTATGGTCAAGGATGAAATCGCCACCCCAATATTCCTATGTGCTAGCGGAGATGAAAAGTCCAGATCGAGAATTGGTTGGATTGAGTCCAGTTGCTGTTATACCCCATGGTAGTTTGAGCACATTCTTTTCTCTTACAGGAGGCAACTCATCTGTGTCAAGCCGACTGTCATTAAGATAGAGCCTGGCCTAAACAAACTTAAAAAGCCCCTACTGAAGGGAATTAGGAGATGTATACTTGGATGCGTCTTTCTAGATGAGATACATGGCGAGCAACATCAAATTGATGCTCACGTCACCATTATAATGTGTCGATGTGAGTTGCTATTGCTTAATTGCACCCAGAGGATACATAACCTGAGATATGTCGATGGCGTGCTCAAGCAATTTAATATAATTATCGCTGCTCATTGTAGTGTACATTAAGAATCGTTTAATGACAAGCCTCGGAAATTATGCCAACATTGTGGCCAAAGGCGCTGTCTCTGAAAAATAATGAATTGGAGGAAAAATGCATCTGCTGATTCTCAGATGAACGTTGGCTTTGGAGCACCGAAGACAGAAAATTGAACCCAACGTTTATATTGCCTGGCATATGCTACCTGTTCAATATATCTTGGAATGCAGGTCTTCTCGGGGTTTAGAATACCAGACAGAGTGTCGCCTCCGAGATATATGCTTCAAATGGAGAAATTTCCTTGTCGTGTACCAGATGGGAATCCAGAGCCTGGCAATGTTGGCCCAGCGATGCTCATTACCACTGCAGGGAATAAAGTGGTGAAGAGAATCATCTTTATTTCGTATTACTGCCTTGGCATGGGTATTGACAATAAGCCGAGCTTCCCCCAATATCAATCAAGTATATCATCGCCAGCAAAGCCCATCAATTATCCATGGTACAGTCCAAGCAGCTGGCACAGCCGGAGCCCTAGCAAATGTATGTTGCCTCTTTGCGAGTGACCAACAACTTCCGCCGACCAACATTCTGTATGATGAACTCCTGGGTTCTTCTTAAGAAGCGTTTTGGGTTTAAGTAACTTGGTAGCCATTCTAGAGACATGCTTTTCCCAGTAACTTCATTACACTAGGAAAGGTTACTTCTTGGTGGATGTGAAGACAAAGATGTCATTATTCCGAATGGACAAGCTAATGTATATGATGACTGATTCACATTTACAATGAGAGAGCTTTTGATAGGTCGCGGGCTACTATGAGGCAGTGCTTGAACCGAGAGCTTCAGTGCTATTCTAGATGGTGGGTGTCGTGAATTGTCGTTACAATGAGCAGCTACTGTCGTTTGCGCAATTAGCAATAATATGAGTATTATATTGCAGATACCTGGTCTAGTTTATAGCCTACCCTGTAAAATTTGCGACAACGTGGATCCAGGCGAATTGACATTGTTGTGATTCAGTGTGCAAGGCTGGGGTTTACGGGCTGAGATGAGCCCTACGTTGATACTGGAGATTTTATTGGTATGCGCGCTATGATGGCGAATCCTTCTCCTTCAGCCTGTCCCCGTCTTTGCTATAGTGAATCGGCATGCTCGCAAATTCCTTGAGGGATTGTTGGAATTTATCCACCGAAAACTTATGAACTGATGATAGCCCTAAGTTCTAGAATATTGATGAGGATGAGATGAGGCCGATTCCATTCTTGTCACTGGATCTGCTACTTCTTGTGGCCCAGAATGTTACCGATAATACATCGATTGAAAACGAACATTTGTTGGTACTCGCTGGCTAGGTGCACGGGTCTATATCGGAATGTCCGAAAACTGTAGGCAACAGAAGATAAGCTACTTGAAAAAACTCCACCAACACGCCCCTATGGCTCAGCGGTAGAGCGTCGCACTCGTAATGCGAAGGTCCATAGTTCAATTCTGTGTGGGGGCAAAATCTGTCGTTATTTTTTTCTTCCCCAATACAATCTATATCTTTGTGTTACCTTACCCAGTATTGTTGAGGTTGGAACAGCTAAGCTGTTATTTATATTCTCTAGTTATGTTGGCGTTGTTGAAGTTAAACTTTAAGCTAGTGAGATGCAGATCTGTAGAGGTCCGGCCGTTGATGCTGTGAAAGCGCTGATCAAATCCTTTTTGGAGAAATCTTCACGCTAGATTTCCTTGAAAAGGTGGTTTCCGATTGCATTCTGTTGTAGATTCCCAATCGAGGTGCATTGGGATAAACATTTGCCTGGAATTCGACTCGCCGGGAACGTTCCGACAGTTCCCCGACGCCTTCTTTAACAAAGATCCTTATCTTGCCGTTTGGCGAGCCAATAAGTGCTGCCACCAGCAACTAGCGTTCGAAAGTAGGATGCTGTGCGTGGCATTCCGTGCATATTGTTGTGATGGCTTGTATTCGGGGAAGAAGTCAGCGAGCTATGTAGCTCGTCTGTTGACGTGTCGAAAATCCGCGCGAGTGCGTAGATCAAGGTGGGTGAGAAGCTGTTCAATTGACTCGGGAGGAAGGGCATTGAAGGCATCGACATTTGCTGTGGCAGTAGGTGGCAATGATCTCTTTCGGGTTGAACTTGGAAGCCGTGAAGACGTTGTCGTCTATGGCATGATCGTTGAGACGTAGAGACGGGGGTAGGTGAGATTGTGGAACCGGTCAAGGATCAGGAAGTGGTGTTGCATCTTGATTGTTCTACGCTGTATAGAAGTGAGGGCTCAAAGTGCAAAGAACTGCTCTATTCCGTACATGTACTAGGAAGGACGTAATCACGAATGTTGGGTTAGGTGTGGACAAGGCCCCAAATTCGCAAAGAAGCAGCGCCAAATCACGTGATTTAAGGATGAGGACGATGAAGTGAGAAGCACGATATTACGTCATGCGGAGTACAATGACATGAGGCTTAAACTTTATCTACACTAAAGTGCATCAACACCTACATCCTCCAGTAACGAACTCCAGAAGCCGAACAGAGGTTAAGAACGAGAAGATAAGGTTGACAGCCAATATACTATCAAAATCAAGCCATCGGACCTGACTCGCCTGGCCAACAAGGATGGTCGTACATACATAGTTGAGATAATTGGTCACCAATGTCTTTGCCTACATATGTAAACTGGGTTCGGCAGCATCTCCGGTCGCCACTCCGGCCGTCCGTACTCGGAGCCAGGAAAATTTTAGTGGGACAACCCCACGAATAGGGAGCGGGCAGTGATGGAGCAGAGGCACGCTACAATTAAATAATTCGCAGGGTGTGCTGGAACTGCTCTCAATGACTCAAACCTTTTTGACCCATTCCGCTGCGCCCTGCGTATTACTATCCTCGGTTCTTTCACTCCCTTCTTTTTCATCTTCGGAGATGGCTTTTGTTTGAATTATAAAAGCAAGGCACCCTGTTTCCTCGCGTTCCTCCCCTTTCGTTGTTCATACTTGAAATCTGCCCCGCACCAAGCCAAGAAAACAGTCGACGGTCCGCCACCACCAAGATGCCAATGTAGGTTTGCTTAAACTACCTGCAGACGCTGCTCTGTTTAATTGAGCATTTTGACACATGCAAGCTAACCTTCTCGTGCCTCCCATGCAGCCTTAAGGAGCCGTGGAAGAAGTACAAGCCATTCAAGGCAAGCTTCGTGCCTCTATGCTCGGTGCTTTTACCATTCAGCTAACTTGGCTAGCCGCTACATTTGCCGAACCGGCAGTGGCCTGACAAGGTAATCGATAAAGCCCCTCGTTGGCTGTCGTATGTTTCCCGATCTACACCTCCAGGATGTGAGGCATCGCTAATAGTCTCGAAGTTCTTGTCTCCGCGATGGCAACCAGAGTCTTCCCGATCCAATGGTACGTTCCCCCATGCCTAATTGGACTTCTTACGTGAGCTGGCATATCTGCTGTCCGGAGCTGACGTGGGTCGGTCAACAAACAGAGCGGCGAAGAGAAATGGCGCTACTTCAAGATGCTGTGTGGCCTTGGCTACAAGGAGATTGAGGTCTCTTTTCCTTCTGCGTCGCAGATCGACTTTGACTTCACCCGCCGTTTGATCGAAACCCCAGGAGCCGTGCCGGACGACGTATTCTTACAGGTCCTTTCACCCTGCCGGCCCGATCTCATCCGCAGGACTGTAGAGTCAGTCCGCGGGGCAAAAAAAGCCATCATTCACATCTACCTCGCCACAAGCGAGTGCTTCCGACAAGTCGTTTTTGGGTACACGGAGGAGCAGACCCTGGAGCTTGCTGTTGAATGCACTAAGCTAGTTAGGTCCCTGACCAAGGACAACCCTGAAGCTTCTGGAACTCAATGGCAGTTCGAATTCTCGCCCGAGTGTTTCTCTGACACTGATCCCGATTACGCTGTGAGGGTATGCCGCGCGGTGAAAGCTGCGTGGGAACCTAGTGGAGAAAATGGGGACCAAATTATTTTCAACTTGCCCGCCACCGTCGAGCTGTCAACACCCAACATATACGCGGACTTGGTAGAATACTTTTGCAGCAACATCGGCGATCGGGAGAAAGTGTGTGTGTCTCTGGCAAGTCATACCCTTCCCGTCTCTCATGTCTGTATCCTGACCATGCTAACGATTTCCCGCAGCATCCTCACAACGACCGTGGATGTAGTTAGTTTGTCCAACTCTAGCGCCGTGGTACAGTCACTGACGTGGTACAGGTATTGCCGCAGCAGAACTTGGCCAGATGGCGGGAGCTGATCGTGTAGAGGGCTGTCTGTTTGGGTTCGTATTTTTCCCCTTGTTTGTCTTTGTGGTTCATGAGACAACGATATTAAACATTTAGTAGCAACGGGGAAAGAACGGGCAACGTTGATCTTGTGACATTGGCTCTAAACCTTTACACGCAGGGAGTGAGCCCGCATATTGATTTCTCCGATCTAAACTCGGTCATCGACATGGTTGAATCCTGCACCAAGATTCCCGTCCATCAGCGTGCACCCTACGGCGGTAGTCTCGTATGTGCAGCCTTCTCAGGCAGTCATCAAGATGCAATCAAGAAAGGATTCCAGAACCGTCAGCGCCTGGGCCTATCTAGCGAAGACTCGTGGCTTGGGATGCCCTACCTACCGCTTGATCCCCAAGATATCGGTCGCAATTACGAGGCCATCATTCGCGTTAATTCGCAGTCTGGAAAAGGGGGGAGCGCCTTTATTTTGCATACGAAACTACAGCTCGATCTCCCTCGTAACCTCCAGATCGCCTTCTCCCAGATTGTCCAGCGCCGCGCCGAGGAGCTTGGACGCGAACTACTGGCCAGCGAGATTACCAACCTTTTTGAGACAACTTATTTCCTCCACGAGAACCCCCGCCTTAGTCTCGTTGACTATAGTATCACTCCTGATCGGTCACAGTCTCCTATGCCTTCTGCACCAGGAAGAACCCAAGATACGAAGAGTATGATTCGTATCTTCGAGGGCGTTATCGATTTGGACGGCCAAGAGTTCAAACTACGTGGTAGAGGTAACGGACCAATCTCTAGCATGGCGGCTGCGCTCAAGGACGTTGGCATCGATCTTGACGTTTACGACTACAAGGAGCATGCCATCGGCGAGGGCAAAGGTGTGAAGGCGGCCTCATACATCGAGTGCAAGCCTGCAGGTAGCAAGCAGACAGTCTGGGGCGTTGGTATCCACGAGGACGTGGTGCAGAGTTCTCTCCTCGCCCTGCTGAGCGCGGCGAGCAATGTAAGTCTTATTCGCACGGATAGGTAAAAGGCACGGAAGTCAGGACTTGATAGCTAACGACGAGGTTCCTTGACTGATAGTTTATCACGAGTCGGCCCACTAGCCCTATTCTGAAGCCTCGTTCAATCGCTGCTCAAGGAATACCCAGTGTTATATCTGTTCTGGAGGAAAAAGCAAAAGCTATATAAAAAAGGGATCAAATTAACAAAAGCATTTGGGTTTATTTTCTATATTAGTTGTCTTTTTCTGAACTGCTTTGAATACAAATTGGCGGGCTTTTGACGGCAAGGGGTTTGCAAAAAAGAGGGAATCTGAAAACGATCGACATACAGAAATGAATAGTACACATACAAATGCTCCAAAAAGCTCTTTCAAATAGTGCTCTTATTGATCTAATGTATGT
>PXNZ01000053.1:0-34087 GCA_003012085.1 Trichoderma brevicompactum
GTAAATGAGTTGAGAGACATATATTCAAGTAAATTTAAAGCAAGCTATATAGACACTAATACTAGGAAACATGTCTTTATCGTCAACATCCGCTCTCCTTCCAATACAATCTCTCAAGCACGGATGCAGACATAAACGTTGGCTTGGAGGCCAGAACAATCATTCTTGACAGCTGGGTTCCACTTGTAAAAATCTTCCAGACGAATTTTTGCATTGTGGACAATACCCCAACAGCTATCATCTTTCCTTCCTTACCTTGTAAAATCGCTCGCACCTCCTCACCATTCCGCTCGGTGATGGAGCTGGAGTCTGCTGCCTAGTGAAAGCTGTAGTGGAAGCTAAAGTTTTATAAGGACCACCCACGCATATGTACGTGTTTGCCTGCAGGCCAGAACAGTCATTTCTCAAAGCTGGATTCTCCGTAGTTCAGTTTGAAGTAGGCGTTAGTATCGGTTATACCGCTTGTCATTGGGGTTGGCTTCACGTTTCATGGTGGGCTGAACTAAGTCGTCTAGAGTATTCCCATACTTCAGGAGAACTGCCATGCTCTCCGACAGAGGATGGAGGTCATGGCTATCGAGGATGGAGTCGAGAATTCTTCAAGCATTGGCCAGATCCTCATCCTGGTCTTTCATGGCAATGACCGCGACCGCGACAGTTTTGAACATGTTAATGCCGCGATCGAAAACAATCACGCCTTGGTTCTTTCCTGACGTTGCCTTCTGGTATCTATGAGCCAGAGCCCTGAAAATCGCGGAGAAAAACTCAGTAGGCGACGAGCCCCACCACCACTCCTCAAGGCGGCCTTGATGATGGAGCTCGGCGACCGTCTCATCATTTTCATGAAGACCGCCAATTTTGTATATAGTGAAGTGTGCAGGAAGGAGTTCGAGCTGCGTCGTCTTCCCGATATTATCAGGCCTGTTGAGTGAGATGGTAAACAGCATTTCTGTTTCTCAAATGAATAAGTCATGGGGAGAAGAGAAAGATAAGGAACATAATAAAATAAAGTAGTTAAAGGATGATCATATATAACCTACATTAGGAGGATAAATGGGGTATAATTGTTTGCGTATCTTATTCTTCTCCCCAGGCAAATTCTTTCACAAGGCGCCGTCATGGTTCCAAGCGATATCCTTGATAACGAGTTGAGCTGATTCTGGTGTGCAATTTCGGATGCTTGGGATACTTACTTGGCTCTTGGTTGGATCCTCCTAGGATCTAAATATAGTAAAGGCAGGGCCTAATGTTGCTCTGTCGATCTGTGTTGTGGTGTCTAATGGGCTTTTAGAGCTTTACACCTGATCAAGGATAAATGCGGGTCTTTCATTCACCCTTTGAATTATTCCTTAAGGCTTTGGGCATTGTCAGCGCAAGTGGCCTCCAAGTTAGCCGCCAGGCGCCAGTAATGACAAGGTGGTTCTTCTTCTTTCCTTTTTATACCCAGAAGGCCCTAGTTCCCCTTGCTCTCAAGTTTGCCTAGTACAACGATGAGTGGCTAGAAAGGTACTAATTCAATCCATCATCAATTATGGGAAAGCAGTTGAATAGCAGAGAGTTTACTTCCTTCAATTGGCCTCTTATCTCTCCATACATTCCTGTCAAGCATCCGATGAGATATTTCATATCTATGCGCTATTTTGCCTCTTATGTCATGTTGCTGACTTTGCGCACCACAGTTCTATCCCTGTAATCCTTAAGAATTGATATGGGCTTTCCAGTGTAACCAGTCTTTTTCATCCATTCTCGGACAGATTTGACTCTGTTTGGAAGGATCTCATCCAGCAGATCATAATCCCTCGTGGTCAGGCCATCCTTCCACAGATTCCAGAACCCCGTGAAGCTTTCCCGATAGGTGAGTAAAGTGGAATCATTAGGATCGGCTGAATGCCCCATTTTAGCATCTGGATTTGGTATAGTTCCAAGCTTGAAATAGTCATCCAATTTGAAGTCCTTGTAGACCGATTTTATTCCCGTCACCTCAGTGAACGAGGCTGCAACATCATTCCAAGTAATATCCTCAGTAGCGACGTGCAAGTTAAGGCCATTGCTGCGAGCTGGAGTGTCAAAGATCCATCTAGCGTAAGCTCCATAGTCCTCAAGATATATCAGAGGGCATTTCGCCTCCCCAAGAGGGGCTGCAAAGATAAGTGTAGTTGGGTCACTAGGGTCAGGAAAGGGTCGTAGAAGTTCCGACAATGTGTCCAAATACGGACAAGATGTTAGTACTGACCACGCCATTGGTGCTGTCGGTTGCGCGGATATATAGTCGACAACCTTTCCCTTTGCATCAAGAAAGCTGCACCTGTACTTGGGCTGGAAGTTACCAAGCTTTGATGCATACTCAAGACCAGCATAAACAAAGTGTTCCAACTCGAATTCTCGGGATAATTCATAAAGACGGATACCCCAATATATCTCAGCCTTTTCTCCGATCGCAAGTCCATTAGTGTTGACAAATATCCCATTGGCGCCTTGTAGTGCGTGACGGAGGGTTTTCTCATCATAGGCATTTCCTTCGTATACCGTCACTCCACCAATTTTTTCCAACTCTTGGGCTTCGTCAGAAGAAGAGCTTCTGGTGATTACGCGTACGTTATATTTTGAATCAGATGTTAGGGCTTTGGCTCAGTCAGTAATAATCATAGCCTCACTAGGGTTCAACCAACAGACCTTTGACAACAGGTATGCCTTGTGCACCGGTTCCGCCTATGATCAATATCGTTTTCTTCATGTTCGAATATTTATCGTAAAGATTGACAAATATGTAATAGTTGTGATTGCTTCACCATTTCGTTTGATAGAAATCACCAAATCAGATTATATAGTCAATTATAATAGGTATATCGTTTATAGTGTCGACAGCCATCTGTTGAGGCAGCCCAAATTTTGTTGAAAATCGTATACTTCAGCTGCTACTTACAAAGCTTTACAGGACCGGCGTACACGGTTGCCTCCTACTTCGGATAGAACCTCTGTTCTTTCCGGATTATAAATCTTTGTATGACGAACAACATCGTAAGCGGTTAATGGAGTACACACTAAGGGGATCCTGTAATTAGACACCAAGGGTATCTGTGGAGAGAATTTTCAATTTTTAACATATAATATACTAGCATGTTAGTTGTACCATGGATTCACAGCTTTCATCCAAAAAACGTTGAATCCCCACCGAGGAGACGCCACTGCGAGCTGTCATCTTTCCGAACAACACGGAAACAAAGACTTGTAACCCCACAGAGTATGCTGTCTGTATTATTAAGCAGTAAAATTCTCTCAAAATAGTCTCCTGCGAGAACGTCAGAACTAGGATTTGAGTTGACATTAATGCCATCAGCTAGCGTTATGGACACCACCATCGCGATCCACATCTGACGCTACGGACACGCTACGGACGCAACTACGGACGCTACGGGGCTCTGTTACTTTCTCGTTCATAACCGTCAGCTGATACCGACGGCTTAGCGGAGTGATACAACACAATACGTGCTGACGATCATCGTGATCATAGAGGTACTGGGTTATGACGTCGAGTTGGTTTAACTATTTAACGATATATCCTCAAGCATGTCTAGCCACAACTCACCGGTTATACCTTCGTTACTACCCCTTGTCCAATCTGAATCTCAAAGGAAAACTCAGCTATCAAAGTTTCAAGCTCGGAGCAATGTGTTCTCAAAGCCCATCCAGGGCAATTGATGTGCTTGGAGTTGCTCTTCAAGACTTCAATGTGGATCGACGAACGGGGTTCGTGCCACCACACATGCCTCTACCAAGGCTCCCGGCCGAATGGGAGATGTGGGAGGCTGCTTCGGATGCTGCAAGGTGGCAGGAGCTCAAGGCAGCTGAGCAACTATTAGTGTTGGATGGTCCTCAGAAATTGGTTGAGGAGGAGAAGGCAGTAGCATGGAGAAAGAGATTTGATAAGGTATGAACGCTTGATCTAAAATGAGATTCTTCTAACTCCCCCTTTGAAAGATGCCAGTCTTATCAGTAGAAAACATAAAAGGAAATCGAAGAGCGCTTCGAAGAGCACATCTTGTCCTTTCCTCAATTGTTCAGTTCTATGCACATACGATTCCCTCCTCGGAGTCCATTATCATCCCTCGGTCGCTGACTGTACCTCTGCTACGCGTCTCCAAGGAGTTACAGCATGCCCCTTTCATTACTTATTCTGATCACGCTCTTCACAATTGGTCTCATAGGGAATTACGAGATGAAGCGGCTCTTCTAACAAGTGATGATCTCCAATCCCAACTCACGTTTACGGGGACCCCTGATGAGAACGAGTTATATATGACCGATGTCCGCCTGGAGCTTAAAGGGGCTGTGGCCATTGAATTGTTAAGATTAGCCACAGATGAGATTGAAGGTGGCAATGACGTGAACACTGGACGCATTGCAGAGTACCTCAATCAAACGGCCGGAGTTATTGAGGAGATGAAGGACATCTTGATGAGTTTGAAAAAACTAGTTAGACCTGAAATATTCTACCATGAAGTTCGGCCGTGGCTTGTGGGAGCTGATGGCGATATTTGGGGTCGAAAATGGGCTTGGGAGGGCCACGAAGTGGTTGAGGGCTCAGAAGCGATGCTAACAAAGATTAGTGGTCCGACTGCAGGTCAAAGCCCTTTGGTCCCGGCCCTGGACGCATATCTAGGCATAAAGGAAGACGATAGGAAGAGCTCATTCCTAGACCGCGTTCGGGGTTATATGGACCATGAACATGAAGAATTTCTTCGAGGACTCCGATCAAAGAGTCAAATAATTCGATCCTTTGTGCAAAGAATAACAAGGGAACAAGATGTGGGTTCATCAGTTTTGCTTGCGTATAATGCCGCTGTTCAGGCTATGAAAAGCTTCAGGGACGCACATCTTGTTATTGTGGCTTTATACGTCATAGTGCCTTCAAAAAAGAAAAGCAGAAATTCTGGTGTAGATGCTACACTGTCTGGTGAAAACAGGGTGATGGAAAAAGAGGTGAAAGAAGATAGTTCATGCAACGACGTCACCAAGACGGCCAAGGGACACACTGGAGAGGCAAAGAAGGAAGACCCAGGGGCCCAGCTAATGAACATTTTGAAAGGATTCAGAGACCATACAGATCAAACTTGTCTATAATATTATGCAATAAATAGCTTCTTTCATAGGAATCCTGACTCGAGAGATTTCAAATGTGAGGACCTTCTTTAAGGACACTCGTCATGCTGGTGCAATTATTTTCGTCTTCATTAATTACGTAGATCGTAAAGTGGTCATCCATTTAGATTTTCTTCATTCAGCCTAGATATTATTCGGAATACTGCAGCATCCTGGTCTTATTCTTGAGATGGAGGCGAACTAGTTAGATGCTTAATAGATCCCAACATGGATAGGTACGCATCTGTACAGCATGGTAAGTATTTATATATGTGCGATACGGGATAGTGAATTGATAAAAGCTTTCGCCATACCTGCTGCTTTCCATCTTGAATTAATCTTCCGGAACGCACTATGAATTGTCTCTAGTGCAGATTGGGCTCGCCGTTGTGGTTCCGTTATGGTCAATGAGGTAAGATGAATCAAGGTTTCATACCCCCAATAAAGAATGAAGGGAAATGTTACATCGAATGATGGCCCATCGCCGCTAAGAATCTTTTCAGATTCATCGAAAAACGCCAAAGATGCCTTATCCATTGCATCTCTTGCAAGCGACTGTCGATTACTAAGAGCATCGAAAACTTCAGGCGAATAAAACAAATGAGCTTTGTGGAGAAGCACCATTGCACTTGAGAAGATTACTTTTTAGCATCTGATTCTTAGCTTTGTATAATGGCGCCTCTCACCTATAACAAAGGGCTGTATGACAATAGAGTTTTGTCCTCCTTCGCGTGGTTTCATTCTCTGTAGTTGCAACCAGAGCACGAAGAGCTTGGTCTAGTCGGATGTCTTCTTCCTGAGACCTTTCAGATCCTTGTATGTAATTTAGGACTTGATCAAGAAGGTATGTTGCTTGAGCTAGGCGAGCGAAAGGGCCCATGTTAATGTTAAACGGAGCTGATGTAGTCATAGCAGAATTAGGAGCTTGAATCTGAGAACGATAGAGGTTAGTACGCTTTATTTGGAGGAATTGTTGAAATGGAGTTTCGTATCTTACCCCTTCGTCCCACGCCGAATCATCGGAAGGCAATAACTGGTCGCAGCTAGGACCTTCAGTTATAATAGGACGTCTTGACCATCCTAGTGAGGTATAACTGCAAATATATTAATGATTTCTCCCTAAAAATCGGCAATAGAGCCATCGCATCATCTCCTGCCCTAAAACCCAAAGTGAAGTCCTGTAAGAGAGAAAAAAAGGGTTTCCCATCATACATACCGCTCTAAAAGAACAATGGCCCACCAAACTCGCATTCGCTCTTCAGTCTCAACCCAGGAGAGGTCACTCTGCCCCCAGCGAGCCGTCTTCCATCCCAAGCCCATAGCGGCCGCATATTCAATACAAAGACTCATAGAGGTGCGCGCAGCAGGATATATCGCATGACCAATCTCAAAGATTGTGATTAAAACAGCAGCTTGAATGATGGGGAGCGTCAGGCATTTAGACAGCTCCACGCTATACAAAAACTGTCTCGCCGCAAAATATAGTGGTGGGCAGGAATCCGGATATCTTGAGGATGGTAGCCACATGATCAGTTTCATGCTTAAGCAGAGGAGAGCAATATCGGCTTGATAAACAGCTGGCGGATTCAAGTGGCTATTAAAGAACTTCTGCTTTGAGATGATGGGCATCCAGAGATGGATACTACTAAAGAATTGGGACGCAATCTGCCTCTTTTCGGCGACATCTCCGACCTCAGCTGTCACGTATTGTGGAGCACCGAATCCAGGAAGCGGGAGTTCTAATGGAGACATCTCAAATACATCGTGGTCTAAGTAAAGGGCTGCAGGAAAACATGATGCCTCGTCGTCCTCTGTAGTTGGAAGATAGTGAGCATAATAACAAGGGCGGCGTTTGCTGTTCAATTTAACATGTATGTCAGCAAAACTCTGAGACAACGCGGAACTTACAGTGAAGATGCCCTCCTTACCTGTGGCAGAAAGCGCAGGCGGGCAGCGTTTTATCGCATCTACCTTTTCGTTTCTTGCATGCTGTACAAGCTCGCAGGGCGCGAGTTTGGATTGGCAGTGGGCCAGCCAAATAATTTGGATTGACAATACCTGCTGTCTCATCCATGATGGTGACATGGCAGAATAAGTAGTAGAGAGTCTGCGGAATTGGGTTTAAATAATGCGTTGGCGGCATCGCAGATTAAAGGCACGTGACGTCTTCGATATGATTCGCATGTATTTATTACCCAACAATTGAGAGTCAATAATACCGAATCCTATTTGACAAATTAAATGGTTTCTTATTCTCTCCGCTACCCTATTATCCCATTAAGGTTTTCGACCTGGCATGGCAAAGGGTTCCAAGTAATACAAAGTAGCATTACGGAGTTTGTAGGCAGACGCGCTGCACCACCGCGTTGAGAACAATCCGAGGCTCCTCAGAGTACTAGATCCAATAATATGCTTCGGCAGCATATGACAGGCTATAACGAGTATTCTCTCCACAGTATTTCGGTGTCTTTTTGCTCAATATTTCCGTCAATATTTTTGCACACAATTCACGTGCCGTGGTCAACATATCTGGGTTTGAGGCGCTATCGATGGCCTACAGCATAATATAGAGCATTCCATTCTCAAAAAATAATATTACTGCTAGCAAAGATGTCTATGATAGCCGCATCACAGCCGACAATTAGACGTAAGGAGACGTAAGATCGATTAAGGGTTTGCTGGATGGAATGAATTGCTGTTCTAGCTTTGTTCAACAGCGTACTAGAACTGAAAGGAACCCCATGACATAACTCAAAAGTGCAGTAACGCCGCACGGGAGCTGCAAAAAGAGATACAATAAATCATTTAAGTACCACGTGCCTGACAATACATGAGAGCAACTGCGACTGGAATTAATCGTTTACCCATCAAAGAAAGATCATGGAGCTCTCCAAAAGGTTTTGCTGATATCAAAGGATATGAGACACATCTACTGGTTCGTATATGGTAGGTTGCTTTCGCCAATTACGCATAGTTTTGTTTGGCTTGGGTTGTTCCTCGCAAAATAATTTAACAGACTGTTTAGTAATAAGACTGATGCCATATAGCTTCAACAGCAGGAAGATTTAAGCAAACTTTCAAGTACTATGGAGTATTTCATTTCTCAGATTGTGGCAGCACACATAGATATAGCTAATTCCTCATTAATCGTGATAGAAAACAATTGATCAAAGAGTCTGAAAACGAGGCCATGAACACCCGGCAAAGATAGGTGGTTTAGGTAGTCGTGAATTAAATTAACGACTAATTAACTACACTATATTATAAGCGTGAGATTGGCCCCAACACAAGCTAATATTCACTGGTCGCTGTATCAGTACATGGTATTTATCACTCCATAACATGTGTTTCCAGTATCAATATCCATTTTCAGTGTTTACCCTGATAATTTCAGCCGCAATTATGAATTATTAGCTCGTGGCACTCATCACATCTTCATTGGATATTTCCACAATCCGCTTGTTTTTATATCGAGACAAGTTCCAGCTGCTGTCCATTTAGTATCATATTTCCAAATATCTCTCTTAGCCAAATCCACCCGGCGTTGGAAGTCCTTCCATTTCTGTGTCGGGCCTAAGAGAAATAGAGGAGCCAGCGGTTGAGAAGTAGCCAAGGCCGAGTCCTTGGTCGGCACCGTAGCCCATGCAGCATAGCCGGAGACTGGAAGCACGATCTGTTTGTCCCATGCAGTATAAATCTCCTGAGCAGAGGCCTGAATTGTAGCTTGGCATTTCAAGAGATTAACCCTATTTGCTTCGTCTAATAAGCGGCGGTCCCCATAGGCCATCCACTGGTTTCCCGATGGATCAGAGACCATAAGGCCAAGAGCGCAATCTTCATCATGCATATACTAGGCTCATACATTAGTATTTATTGCTGAAGAAGAACCGGAAATTTCGAACTTATAGATTCTTTCTTACTTTTGAGCAATAATCTGCAACTCCTTCATAACCATGGAGTAGACGGCGTGGATTTCGAAGATGTCCAGAAGAGAAGAGATCTTGGAGATAATGATCGGCAAACGCATTCATGGTGTATGCCTTGAAGAGATTCTCCTTAGTCCTACCACCTTGGACTGCACACTCAATAGCTGCTTTATGTCCAGTGGTATAGGCTGTGCGAGCATCGTCTCCGAAATGATCCCAGTTGATGGCGGCCAGAGAAAAATATGATGGTAGCGTTCGGCCTTTAGTCATCAAGTTCAATTTGAGATTACTGACGACTTCCCCTCCCTTATAGACACTCGAGGGGTCCTTTCCTGCCCTAACAGCTTTTTGTACAGCTTCCACCTCTTTCTGGAGATAATTTATTAAATTGCGAGCGTCCTTAGGTTGGTCCTTAGGGTTGTCCACAATTGTATTCAGCGCGCTTATAAAGCGATTATAGCGATCTGTGTCGCTTGTTCCATCACTAATAGGCTTAGAGGTGCCATAAAAGTCTCCTGCCAGAGCGCATATCTGGCCATACGTCAGTGGTTGATTGTCACTTTTGGAACCTAGAGTTATAATTGGCTTTGAGAAGGCCAGAAATTGAAGTCCTTGTTCATCAATTAGGTTTATCTGGTCTCCTAGCCAGTTGTGCTCCGCGTATTCATAGCCTGGAGGTGGCGGTGAGACGGCGCTCAATTGCCTATTGTCCGGGTTAAAGCGGTATGGGGATAACCATATCTTGGGACAGAAAACAGATTCTTCTGCAACCTCCTCAAGGTTCTTTTCAGTCGGGCCATCAACATAAAGAGGCCTAGGAGCATATTAGCGACTTAGAAGACATCGTTAAGGTCTCGCATAAACGCACTGATTGCTACTTTCTGTCTCCATTATATGAATGTTATCTCAGCTATTATGTGGTAGAATTTTATTTCAGTGCTTTTTTGTCAGTAAGATGAAGAGACTGATTCAACAGAGACTGCGGGAGAAACCCCCCTTTTATATATGTTTTTAATACGAAATTGCTCCAATAATATCAATAGCATGGGACTGACTATGGATATGTATCCTTTATGCATCATCGACTAATACAAAAGCCAAGCATTTTATTATGCGGCCATTCGTATTTGTGTAATGGTGTAAAGAAGATATGCTACAATATTCGCCACAAAGCCGGCCTCTAGTTCAGTGCAGTTATCCAATGAAAGGCTTCCACAATAGAGTATAGTGTGACAGGCAGAGTAAAAGAAAGCTTGTCAAAGACAAATATGAACTGCCTTGGTCACCTTCACCAATCGAGATGGCTTTACCCACTACTCCGCATCATGCAGTCATATGAAACATCTATTAGTATATTTAGTCATGAAGTCTCAGGCGCACTTTGATGGTGACCCTAACTTATCAATCAGGACATGATATCCCAGACATATTATGTAATAAGTCGGGATTCTACTCCGTTTATCTAAGTCATAAGTGCAGCTAAAACACGACACCTTAGACATATGACAGTATTAGTACCCCTCCAATCCAACATCCCAAGACATACGGAGTAAGTTTGCAAATAATATCCCACACATATACTAAGCAGAGCTATAATAATTCTTCTCGTTGCATGCTAACATGCTGCTACAAAATTGGGTAGCTCATCTACTATTAGTCTGTAGGATAACTTGACCATATGTAGCTTACGTACTACCGTGATAAAAGACTCGTTGTTGGAAGATATTAGGTATATAACCATCACTCTCCTGAAGAATGAGAAAAACTACGACCAGAAGCAATCTCCGAAATATACAAGCTCTAAGCAAAGAACCTATAAACGCTCAGCATAGCTCCTTACCATAGACAAATCAAGTGCGTCTTTTGTTTATTCACACTTTTGAGTTGTATCTTACATTCAATATAGGACTTCACCGCTCGCCATGGTGCTCCGTTGGATAGTTGCGCTCTCCGCTCTGGGGATGGCGTCCCTCTCACAAGCCGCGGAATGCTACCATCAAGACCACGGTGAATTTTGCATCAGTGAAGACACATTACGGGATCATGCATCAGAGTGGTGCAAGCAAAACTTTGCGGTGATTAACGGTGATTGGATCACATTGACCGACAGTGGTGGTTCAATTGCTCATATTGGGAAAATTGGCGTTTTTCATAATCAACAAATTTGCGAGGGGGCATACAGTCAGATTATAGGCTCATGTTACGGGAACAAAAATGGCGGTTCATGGACTGCCGATGGAGTATCTCTGAATATCAACTTTTGTGCATGGTAGTTTGAGGGACAGAGCTTACCAGTGATCTTTGGCGATGGGTTTCTCCCACCAGTTGCCGAGGAGGGGTTTTTTCCCATATCACGATGTAAACGCAGAGGATAATAATACCATAATTCATACTACATCCCACAATGAACAAAACGATGCCACAACGAGGTTCGTTGAAGTGAAACAATTAGTGTTTGTGGAAATGACTCTAAATACGAAGATATGCTTGCTATATCACTGACATAAAATAGAGTAATCTGTCGAAATCACAATACAGAGATACAATGAGAGCTTTGACATTTTCTATTTCTCTTTACTTCCAAACTCTGTATCCATAAGAAACAGCCCTGTGACTGCAGGAGAAACAAACATGACTGAAACTGGCGGATTTCCACATTGATGTCGAAGCTAATCAGCTTCATAATAATCAAGGTAAGGGCAACTATATAAGTTACTTATATTATAGCAAAGTATGAAACCCATCTAATGAGGAAGACACACCGCATAGGTTTTAGGAATACACATTCAACCATGAGGTTTATCGGTGCAGCACCGTTTGTGGCTTACTTGTTTCCTATTACGGTAATAATCGCTGATAGTCAGGGCTCCGTGATTCTGGAGATACTCGGGCTGATTTGGCCTATCCCCGAGCCTCCGCTTAGGCAAAACACCAAAATAATTCAACAACTTTTCATTCATGGACCTCCCTGAACAAGTCAAGTGCACATACAATACCATGGACAAATCAAATCCACCAAAAGCCAAGTCCCGATCCCGCACCTACGATTCAATTGAAAGACGCCGCCAGCAGAATCGTCGAGCACAGCATAATTACCGTAAGCTTTTCTCCTCCGTCATTACTCCGTACATCACCCAAAATATTATCATTATCCGTGGGAGGCTTACTCTTGTCATAGGTCTTCGGGAAGCAGCCAAAGCAAAGCAAGGCAAACCCATCATCAAGGGAACCCCTATTCAACATGATAAAGCCTTCCTGTTGCAGCTAGCTCATAAGTCTTGTTCCAAAACCCAGTTGCAGGTAGCAGCGCCGCGTCTTTCTTGTGGTGCGCATTTCGCATCTGCTCAGCACCTCGTCCTCTCTTCTGATCATCAATTTCTCACCCTTGTCCACAATAACATCATGCGTGGACTAATTGCGAATGCCAGCCTTCTCAACTATCCTTGGAGCACCATTTGCCAAGACGATTCTCTCTCTGGCTACTGCGCACCTGCACCTAACCTGGACCGATCAATGGCATCTTTATCCTTACCATCCAGTCTCCAGTCAACATCTCTACAGCACAAGGAGATGCACCATCCGTGGCTAGATTTGGTCCCTTCACCGCGCTTCAGGGATAATATCCTACGCCGGCTAGCCGCTCCCTCACAAGAGTGGGATTTCGAGACCGAACTCTGCGAAGATCTTACGGGAGCTGGAAAGCTACAACTGAGTTGCAGTCGACCGGGCTTCATGTTATGGGGTGAAAACTCATGGGACACGCGCAATTGGGAGGTCACGGAAGAGTTTGCTCGAAAATGGCCTGATATAATTGATGGATGCTGGGATCTCATTGCATCTACAAACAACTGGCGCAAGAAGCGAGGAGAAGCAAGGCTTTATGTTAACTATTCCATGTCAAGCTCCCCAGTCGGTCTTCAACTACCTTCCGATTAAATCATTATAATAAGTCCGGGATATCTAGCAATTTGCACGTATCCTTCCAAAGGGTCTCCTCCACTACTTTATCAAACGCAAACGCGGCATACCCGCCATCCATCGGGCCTAAATCTGCAGGCGCTTCCTTAGCATACGAGCAGTCCTCCAGGTACACGCCTCCCTGGTCCTCCAGACACGACGCAATGGCTGCAAAAACAGTTGTCGCCGCACCTTGCTCTGGAGACTTGAGCTCCTCCTTATACCCTGGCGGCACGGGCGGCGGGTCAATTTTTTCAGTTTGTGAGGCCTCGTATGCTTGTAACATTGGAGTGTGGACAGTCCCAGGGTGGATTGAGACGGCTCTGACTCCACGAGATGAAAAGTGCCGATCGACAAAGTTGGCATGATGGACAACGGCGAGTTTTGATGTTGCATATGCGGACATGGGTTCATATGGTGTCTTCTCAAAGTTTGGATCGTCGAGATGAGTCGGGAAAAGTCGATGCCCAGTGGTGCTCAGATTGACAATTCTAGAATGACGACGTTTAGTGCTGCTGGCTTCGAGTCGTGGGAGTAAAAGATAGGTCAGAAGGAAGGGCGCCAAGTAATTCACACCCCAAGTCCGTTCAAATCCTTCTTTAGTATGGCCAAAGGGAACGCCAGCGATACCTGCAATGAAGCGATAATAAAGTTAGAGGGATAAGCTCCATACTTTGAAAGAGAAATTGTTTATGCGCACCAGCATTGTTAATCAAGACGTTAATGTGATCCGTCTTGTTAAGAATCTCTCCTGCTGCCAGTTTCACCGAGGCAAGAGATTCCATATCCATGGAAATAACTTCAACATCTTGGAAATGCCTTGCCTCTATCGGTGGAATGCTTGACACGATTTTCTCAACTGTAGACTTCGCCTTGTTGGCGTCTCGCGCTACAATGAATAACTTTGCCCCAGTAACGTAGAGAGCCCTGGCAGCCTCATAGCCAATACCAGACGTTGCCCCAGTCATCACAATGACCAAATTCGCCAAAGGAGCTTTATCTCTATTGCCATACTGATATTCATCATTGACAATTTGGAGCGCAGTCGGACGAGCATCCCCAGGGCCGTTGCGAGAGGCATGAGCGGCGGCGTAACGGTCCATGTCGAAGTAATTAGGAAACTGAAAATAGGACAGGATCAATGTAATATCATGGAAATAATAAACTGACATCAAATATTTTGTAGTGAGAATATGCGAAATAAATACTTTTCTCTTCACCTCCATCGGCAGCCACATACTCTCATGTGTTCTGCTTATTACCCAAATAGGAAGTAATCCATGGAACACCTGGGCGCCACTAATTCCACACAAAAGTATGGAATGCTCCGTAAGAAAGTCGTAGCATAGCTGCTGCAATGCATCAGCAAGAGGGCTGACTAACTTCTCTTTCAAGCACTCTCAGAAACCTCGCAATTTAGATCGGGCAACGATATTTGAGCGATGCTACGGATGTCTCGATGACATGCCTAAAGGAGTCAAGTTCACATTGAGAGCGTCAGAACTCTATGGCTCCAAGACGTGTTCGATCGATCTGTCAACCAGGATGGGGGATTTTAGGCATCATATTCAGTTTCTTTAAACTCCTGCTGCCACGGTTCTACAACGAAAACATTTCACTATAATGCAATGGGACTTTTATCTTTCTCCAAAATGATCTTGCCTGGGCAAGACTTATTATATTGATAGTCGTGTTTATAATCGCTTTAATTCAATAGACTCATCTCCATCAAACCATTACATCCAACCTTCCGCTCAACCTCTTTCATCTCCCTAACAAATCTAAATAGCATGCCTCATCAGCCAACACATTCCATCTATTCTCCAGTGCACATTGAAAACTCACCATTTCCCGCTACCATCTTAACGAGACTTGCAGACTCCGGTGGCCTTGGAATCAGAGCCAGCAGCCAGCACGCAGATCTGTCCAAAGGGGCAGCTGGTGGAAATATCTCCCTTCAGCACGCCGCAAACAAGCTTTCCATCCACGGTAGGAGCCGGGGCAGCGGCAGCGAGGCCAGCCAGGGCGGCGACAGCAAAGGTAAGACCGGAGAACTTCATTTTTGCAGTGGTGTGATTTTTCGTCAAATTGACTCGAGTATATTGCAGCGACCTCGGTAATGACTGTAGTTCTGTGGTGTTTGCGAATTACAATAGACGTGTAACCAAAATTGCTAAAAGAGCGACTGGAGATGGAACAAGATTCTCCTTCTCCTTTCCCTCCCCATAAGTCCGGGGGATCAGCGTATTTATTCCTCCCAGCTATTCGCCATTTCGTCCCCTACTCCGTACAGAGTAATGCTGCTCCGTAAAGGAGTAACTAGTTACATAACCCCAAACGGCCAAAGCTACGGGAACACGGCTTTCGCCTCGTATTCCTTTGATGAACACGGGCCCCGTTTCTATCGATAGGGATCGTATACAGTCTGTTATGGGCTGAGGCCCAGCCGGTAATTTCGGCTGTGCTAACTTGGCCTGGGTTTTTCTGTGCGGCCCCGCCCTTTTTTCCAGGGTGCCCCTGAATAGCTTCAGTCAGCGGCTTTAGCTTGACGCTCTGCCCGGATCCTTTCCGTTGTGTCCATAGTTCATCCTGTTGCTCAGTTTCGATAGAGGTGTGTGTCTTGGGCACACACGTGCTTGTTTACTGGCAAAAGATCTGGTAGATAACTAAACAAATGCCCGGCGCATCCATATTCGCGCAATTCTCTCGCCACTCTCGTCCCCATCAGCCATCCTGAAACGACCCTAGCAGATAGAGTTATATTGCCTGGAAGCCTCACCGGGGGATGTTGTGGGGATGTCCGCATTCGGGAATGTGATCCTGGTCGACTTGGGATCCCATGTCATCCTCTCCCGTTGTTGGTGATGCACTCCTTTGCCGTTTGAAAGATGTCACAATTTAGACATTAATGCTAATAAGACGTGTGTGTGCGATTGCAACTCTGGCTAATGTGTTTACCCACCGCCCCATATACCCCAAACTGGGGCATCTCGTATGCTCAATTCGACATGTCGTCTAACTTTTCCATGTACAGGTAAAATTACTCAAATGCCATAATCAGACCAGTCATATGTACACTTTTTCTCCATCGCAGCGATAATACGCCATGTCATGCCATGCCATGCAGTAAAATTTCATGTCTTGAAGCAACCCGTACGCCAGATAATGAGAGAGTCACGTACTCGTAACTGCTGTTTCTAACATTGCCCATCTTCGTTTACCATGTCGTGAGATTCTGCGTGTGTCGTCTAGCTGAGAAGCTCCTTGATATCTTCAATTCGCTGAAGCTTCTTTTCTTCGTCATTCATCATGCCCAATGATGTCGCGCTGTATAAGCCAGATTAGTCTTAAAACTCCAAACGAGGCAGGCAAATATCCACTTACATAAACTTCTTCCTCTCCTGGATCTTCAACATCCTCTCCTCCACACTGCCCCTCACGATGAATCTCTTAACTACCACCTCGTCTTGCTGTCCCAGTCTGTGCACCCGATCAATCGCTTGTAACTCCACGGCATAACTCCACCAGGGGTCCATCATAAAGACGCGCCCCGCGCTCGTGAGATTCAGTCCCACGCCGCCCGCGCGTAGGCTCATCAGCATCACCACAAAGCCTTTACTATCTGTGAATTCTTGCAGCACCGCTGCTCGGGCCCGTTGCGCCATGCTTCCGTCAAGTCGAAGAAACTTGACGTTGGAGCGAGTGAGCGCAGCTTCAATAAGTGAGAGAAAGGAAGTAAATTGCGAAAAGACAATGGACTTCATGTGTGGGCGCTCGCGGCGTAGAGAACGCAGCTCTGATATCAGTGCAGCAACCTTGGCCGACGAGGAGTTGACGCCCAGTCGCTGGAGACTGATGCGCGGCTTTGTTGAAGCAAATGTGTCGCCTTCGTCATGTCGCACAACCTCAAATAAATCACGTTGGTTAATCGGTGCGCGGCAGTTGAAGCATCTAGGCACCCTGCCATGATCTGTCTCATGCTTGATAAAATCCATCAGGCACTTCTTACACGCAGAGTGCCAGCATGCAGTGACAATCTGTTCATTCATTGGCTCGTCAAAGCAGAGAGGACACTCTTTTTCAGATTCTTTCCGAATCTCATCCAGCGCGTGCGCTCCGTACGTCTGCCTATCGTTGGAGACTTCGTCTGTGATGGCAGTAAATTGCGTAATCAGTGATTCAAGATCCATATCATCACCCAAGCCGGTAGCCGCATCAGCCGCAGCACCAGCCTCTTCTTCATCAGCGACGATTTCCTTATTGCGGACAAGAACAGGATGACAGCAGGATTGACGAAGACGCATAATCTGAGCAAAAATTGTTGTAAAGGCCTTGAGTACCGTGCCAGCCTCCACATTCTTGGCAAACGTATTTTTCACCTTGTTGAAGATGTGGTCGTAAATGTCTCGCTCTGTCTTGGATAATTCCACTTCAACTAACTCGATTTGTTTCGGTGGAAGCTGTACTAGAGGCTGGCCATCTGGTGTTTTCATGTCCTTTGTTCTTCGAGTAACCAACGGTTCCAGGACCGTCTGAACCACGTCCAACGCGCGCACAAAGTCGCCTGATTCAAACGGTACTGTAATAAATGTCTTCCAGAAAGAAAAATTGTTCCACGGCTCAACACCCAGGAAGCGTACCAAGCTAAAGAGGTCTTCTAGTCGGTTTACAATAGGGGTACCAGTCAAGGCCCATCGGTGGTCGGCTGCAATCTCATAACACGCTCTCGCAGTCTTGGATGATCTGTTCTTGATGTAATGGGCCTCGTCAAGAATCACGCGGAAAAACTTGAGAGAGAAAATGCCAGTATGAAATGACTTGTCGCCGTTCTTTGCGGCAACACTACTAAACTCCGATAGAACAACCCCATAACTGGTGATGACAAGATCTGGTGCATTGGAGCCGCAGCAGAGTGACTGTAGATTCAATGCCTTTTCAGCACCATAATAGAGCTGAATCTTCATGGTACCCGCTTTAGAAGCTTTTTCGGCCTCGCTGTGCCATTGCGACAGTAGAGACATGGGAGCAACCACCAAAGTCGTGCAAGGCGCATCCAGGACGTTTGACGAGTTCTTACCCATCCGCTGAAGCTGGTTTAGTCCGTCTTTAGAAGATAGCCTGGAATGATGTGAGGCTTCGGATCGGTGCGAGTGAATGAGACTGAGCATCTGGATCGTCTTTCCAAGGCCCATTTCGTCAGCAAGAATACCGCCGAGGCAATGTTGCTCCTGTACCGGGAAATCCAACGACAAGTCACCAGAGTAAGGGTTGACGTAAAACTTGGATTGACCTTCTATTGAGGGAAGATCTTTGTCGTCGACATCTTTGACAGGCCACATATACTCCTCCCATAGCGGGTGCATCGAAGGTTCCCTGTGGCTCCGCTCATCCTTCTCTTTTGCCATCATCCAGTGCAGAGATTGCCGTTGGTACGGACGAAGAGTCATGGCGAAGGTGCTTGCTGGCTCGGCCTCAGGCATTTTGAAGTCGAATGTTTGCGCTTTCTTGTATAGTGCATCGAGCTGGTCCTGTTCAAGCTCCTCGCCTTCTTCGGGCTCCTCGGATGGGGAGGAATTTCCAGATTCCTTGGCACTGTTCGCGGCGGCCTTTTTCGAGTCCTTTTGCTTCTGTTCATCCATTTCAGCAGCTTGGAGGAGCCCCTTTCTCCCATCCTTCGCCGCAGCATTAGCGACAACCGGCTGTAAATTAATCTCCTGAAACAGCCTGACCAAAGCAACTTGCCGAAGTCGAAGTTCCTTCTCTTGGGCCGTTTCAATCTGCTGCTCGAACCACGTGGCTGAGGAATCGTTCGCCGGCTTGAAACTTCGATCGAAAAAGGCAGAGTTGAGCAAAGAACACCGTAGCTGGAGGAAGATGGTATCGTTTGTCCGTGCACGCTCAGGACAGTACACGCACGTCCCTTCAAATTTACAAATCTTCTGGTCGATCAATGCTGATACCCAGTTGGCAGTATCCTTGGCAAGTCGTCCGATTTCCTGGCCGCTCTGGTTTGTAAATCGTACGACAACGTCGACTCGTCTCGAGGCAACTGTATTCGTCTTGACAGGAGTAGGGGGAGCTCCAATCCTGGGCTTTGTTCTTGGAGGCTGAGGCGGTTGAATCTTTTGTCGCTCGATCTTGACGGCCTCGCCATGCTTCAACAAATTTGTTCCGCTTCTGGTAGCCCAACCCTCAACGCCAAATGCGCCAATGTACCTTGAAATCGGCATATTTCGTCGGATGGGAAGCGGGGAGGGCTGGCTTGGAGCATCAGTTGATTGTGTTCGGCTGGAGCCAGGAGTCGCGGGGCTTGCCAAGGAACGGGCTGGTGGTTTTGCTTTCAAGAGTTTCTTGTAGGTGCCGTCAAAATACATGTTGACAGCTAGCTCTAGGTTGTTCCCGCAATGCTGTCGAATGGTACGTAGGATATCGGTAGCAACTTTACATCCAACGAAGCTTTCAAACGTCTCTTGGTCAAAGGTCACCGCTGAAGACTCATGCTGGATTACAGGCTCCTCTTGTGGGGGTTCGAATTGTTGGCCTGAGGGCATCGACCGTTCGGGGGTAATTGCATTGTCTTGAAGCCCAACAAAGACGTTTCGACCTTCTTGTTCGATCTTGATGCCCCCTCTGCTCTCCAATTCCCAATCTCCATCTTGTTCTCTTCTCTCCTGTTTCCCCTCGTCCTCCTCATCCTCCGTCTTAAAGAACCGCCTCGGCTCCAAGGACGAGCTGAACTCGCGCTTGGGGCTACTAAAAGCCACCGGATCCGACGATGCTTCATCCGGATCTTTAAAGAATCTCCGCCTCTTCACCGGAGGCTCTTGAGAGGATCCCAGCTCCATGTTGCGCGGGGCCTCATCTGGAAAAAAAGCACGGAAATGGCACCAAAATCGTGACTTTGCAACGGCATCCCGCCAAGCCGCTGGGGAGACGCGCCAAAGCTCTCGCATGGCGCGCGACCGTGTAGAGAGGTCACATGACCGCGTCTCTCTCATCTTCAAGCGCCCCATTTGTCCGTCGGAGTAATTGGCTGACCAATCACGAGCTGCCCATATCTGAATATTCGAGATGCTACACTTTTGTCGCAAAAAATGCAGCCATGCGATGCGACTTTCGCCGAGCCATCACCATGATGGTGCCCATTGACCCGTGATCGATCAGTCCCCTGGATATCCTGCTGCATGCATCGTCCCAGCGTTCTAGGCAATGGCCTGAAAAGGCTCGCCCAAGCTCCGCGGAGCTGTCGCAGCTATGTGACCGATGCTGACGTTGAATCAGCTCGGCGATACTGCTTGACACAGCTTCAGTACGGCAGTCCCCCATTTGCAGCAGATCAGACGCCCCTTTACCCCCTCCTTTTCCGTCTACAGCTTCTAACGGTCCCCCCGTGTCCAGGACAAGCGATTACGATGCTCACCTTATCCGACGGTTCATCCCACCTCCCGTTCAGGACACCTACGCTGCCCTTCGCGCATTGAATCTCGAGCTCGTCCGCCTGCCCGAGATGGTGTCCAATCCCACCATAGGCGTCATGCGCATGAAATTCTGGCAAGAATCGATCGACAAGACGTTCGCAGGCCAGCCGCCCCGCGAACCAATCTGCATTCTGCTCCACAAGGGTTTGCAGGAGCTCGAGCAAAGGGCCGGTAGCTCAACCAACAAGTCCATCAAATTCTGGGTCTCGCGCCTTATCCGGACGCGGGAGAGGCACATGGACAATCGGCCCTTCGCAACCCTGGCCAGCCTGGAAGACTATGCCGAGAACACGTACTCCACGATCATGTATGCCACTCTGGCATCCATGCCATTGCGCTCAATGCACGTGGACCACTTAGCCAGCCATATCGGCAAGGCATGTGGCATCGTCGCTGTGCTTCGGGGCATTCCCATCCTCGCTGCCCCCGCGCAGCCTGTCAAGACGCCCTCCGGTGTCGAAACCCCGAGCCGCAACCAGGCTATCCTGCTGCCGCTCGACATCATGGCAGAAGAGGGTGTCAAGGAGGAGCAGGTTTTCCGTCAGGGACCCAACGCGCCCGGACTACAGGATGCCATCTTCAAGGTCGCCACCCGCGCCAATGATCATCTCATCACTGCGCGGGAGATGCTTAAGAGGTTAAAAGCGGGGCAGGATCCAGGCCATGAGTTTGAGCATCAGGGCGAGGGCGAGCACCACTACTTTGAGGAAGGAAACGACACAGTTCGGGACGTACGGCGAGGCTTTGGTGTCTTGTTGGAAGCCGTGCCAGCAGCACAATGGCTGCTGAACCTGGAGAAGGCCAATTTCGACCCGTTTGCTGTCAAGAGCAGCGGGTGGAGGCTGCCGTGGGGCATATGGCAAGCTCTCTCCAAGGAGAGGATATGACCAATACAGACGCTTGAACAATGTAACTCAAACCGCACCGGCTACTCTACTGGAAAGTTTTGTGAAAGGATATGGATTTCTTCCATCGTAGAGTAAATGCACCGGCAATTGTAACCAGTACCGTAGATTGCATGCACCACCAACCCTAACCCTCCAAGTCCAACTGCCGTCACTCACCACGGCAAAACCTCGGCGCAACTGCCAACTCAGATTTCAACTCATCCCGCCGAGTCGCAAGTCCCTCCAAAAAACACCACCTCCAGATCGTAGGTGCCGTCGCAAAGATGCTCTACGAACTCATTGCCATTGTAAGAATCCCCTCTTGCAGCCTTCCTCAAATACGATCCCCAAAGCACCTTCATTTGCTAACTACTGTTTCCCTTCGCAGGTCCGGCCAGGCAACCTCACCGAGGTCAAAGAGTACGTCCCGTCAAACCTCAAGCACCTCTTCCCCCCTCTCTTCCTAACAAAATAACCGCAGAATCGCCCAAACCGTCGGCTCCCTCGTCCTCAAAAACGGCGGCGTCATCCGCGGCCTCTCCAACTGGGGCGTCTTCTCCCTCCCCAAGCCAATCTCCATCCACCAGATGAAGCACACCCACGGCCACTACTTCGTCATGCGATACGACTCATCCACGCGCGTCCACCAGGACGTCCGGACGACGCTGAGCCTCGAGCCTCGCATGATCCGGGCTGCGCACGTCAAGCTGGGCGACGGCAAGCTGGAGACGGTATCGAGGTTTGGGCCGCCCAGGTGGAGGACCCAGGGGAGCGAGGCGTAAGGGACGGATGAATGACTATTTTGCCTTTTTTTCTTTACGACATGGAATCCGATGAATGGAAACAATTAAAATGGAAGGAGTACATGCGCTAGTGTGGGAACCCAATGCGTCTGCGTCGTGTAAGATTATGATGATTATAAAAAAGAGAGGTGGCGTCGACAGGGGCCGAGGGAACTATCTTTGCTTGGCAGCATTGTGCGATTGGAAGGAAAATTACGCATCTGAAATACTCTGTACAAATTATGGGCGCTTTTGGAGAACGATAGTGTCGCAACTCAAAAATCTAGACGGTCTCTTCGAACAACAAAAGGACCATGCCTAGGCTGTGATAAGAGTCTGGCATTTCAAACTTCAATCGATACTCGATTTCGTTGAACCATCGCTATAAATCTATGTCGTCACAAAAATTGGAGGCCGGGAGCTGAAGTTCGATCCTCAGTCTCATCTAGCACTCTTCTAAGATCGTGGCTAGCCCCTTTCCCTCCAGGCTAAATTGCATCTCGCAAAGCCTACTTTCTTAATCCATAATAAAGATGAGGCCCAAGCCGTCAATAAAGTGCTGATGCTTTATCCGCGGCAGCGTTGTGTAAATGGCGGTCAAGTCCCATTGTTTCATTGGCCGTCGACCTCCATAGTCTCAGGCTTCCCGATGCCTTTCTGCCTGCACCACTCGACGAAATCGTCAATGACGCTCGGCCATGCGCCATCCTCGCTCCAGAACGACAACGATTCGTCGCCGATGCTCTTCAGGGCAAACTCCAGAACCATGTTCCACATATCCCTATTGACAGACCTGGTCCACTTCTCGCCCAAAAATGTTTTCCACAGCTCCAACCAATCATGCTTGCCCTTCCATGTCATGCCAGGGGTCGAGAACAGCATGCTCCAATAGATCAGAGCATTTTCCAAGCCCAAAGATTTTTGATCCTTTTCACGGCCAGCAACGAAGGCGTATTTGTAGACCTTTTTGAATAAGGCACTATCTTCTGATAGGGCTGATATGAGTTTCCGTACATGAGCTGCATGCTCGTGGTGCGACGCCCCAACCCTGTCAACAGTGAGTATGGCCGCTCGGGGAAACGAGTTCCAAGGANNNNAAAAAAAAAAAAAAAACCTACCCGCTTGATTTCCAACCATCGATAAATCCTGCCCTGGTGATTTCGCCCACAGTAGGGGCTTGGACCAGCTCTAGCACTACGAACAACTCGGCATTTTCTAAGCTGATATGGAGATTTTCGCTCAGATAGCCCATGGTGGACTCTAGCTCTAATTTGTCCTTTTCGTCGTTTTCGTCATCTAGTTAAAAAGGTCAGAAAGAGGGACCCTGCCATGTAAAACTGATACGAGTAGCATCTCAAGACTTGCCTTTTAGTGAGTCAAAGAGAGCATCCAGCTTCGTATCTAAGGGAGATGGGCCTTTGGCTTCATTGGCGGAGTTCATATAAAACCTACATCCGACAACATGTTAGCGTTGCCGCCGAGCAATTCGTATATCCTGTACAAATATGGTCATGCAAAGCTACCACTAAGCAGCAGTTTGCAACGGTCATCTTGACCAGCATGAAATTTGCCCTTTGCTGTGTAGGTGCCCATGCCCATCCCCGTTGGCCCAGCCAGAGTGAATGTACCGTCCAGATTGACCCCCGGCAGCGCCATCGAGGCCATGCTTCTCCCGTTTCTTCTTAGACAGCCAAAGAGGAACGGCCTTTGCAACTTTGGACGGCAGATGTTGTTTGACGCCTTTCCAACCCAGCATCATTCTAGGCCCGATGCACGGGATGCATGCGTTCCCGAACCGCTGGGTCGTAGTCGTCGTCGATCGTCTAGAACGAAGCACCAGCCAGGATTTTTGTCGGCGAAACGCGCAAGAGCAGACCAAAAAAAGAAGGGGAAAATAGTCCGGCAGATCAAAAAGGATTACAGGTGTTCGAGGGGCTCAATGACGGTGATGGCGCAAATTAACGCAGTCTTGCGCGCGGCGGGTTCCGGGTCGACTGGAGAGGCCCCCCAAAGGATCTAGGCACGCCAGGGAGCCAGGTGAACGGCGGAGAGGCGTGCTCGAAAACGGACGTTTGAGGCATCCAGAAGACAAGATTAGGATACGATCTTGCAAGGTAGCATCTTGGCATGCTGTCGCTTTCTGACGTCTCTGTTTCAGTAGCATCGGCGGCGCTCGGCCATACTCTGGTGAGTGTCCGACAAGACGGGCGGGCTTCGCCTTAGTGGGACCCCCACAGTCAATCCACACCGATAACAACATTGGAAGCCTGGAGATGCATCATCTCACAGCGAAATTGTCCGAGAAGCGCCGTGAGGAGTCTGATTCGAGGAATATCCGACGGATTGGATGGGAGGGGAAGGGGAATGTCGGGAAAACGAAGGCGGAGATTTGAGGCTCGTAAGGGGGAAGTAAATGGAGAGAAGAGAAAATAGCAGAGCAAAGCAGGGGGCTAAGAGAGGGCTACTTACGCATCAACGGCCTCATTAAGCTTGTAACCAGTCGACTTGAGATACTGCACACCACCTCACGTTAGCGACCGAACAGACGGGTAGAGAACCACTACATCGGGATGCAAGATTGCTTGCCGCGGACGCGGCGCAGCCTCATCTCCAGCAGCTGCGGTCGAATTGGATCCCAAGCCGAAACGGTCGGCAAGCAGGGTCAGTCAGCCTCATGCCAGCCTCATCCTGCTGCCCCAATTTTTTTCCGTCCCATTGACCCGGGATAAGACCAAGCGAGACGCAGCAGTGGGACGTGTGATGTCGTGATCCATGGAGGTGCGAGGGCAGGGCCCGAGGAAACCCCCGTTGGGCGCTGCCGGGCTACCATCAAAGAGCAGGAAAAGCAACGTTATCTAACGCACCCGAGTCGCATGACGTTCCGAAACCCCAGTCAGGGCCACGAACTGTGAAAGCAAGGCCTTCTGTTGCGCCGAAGTAGGGGGAGGCATCGTTGCGAGGGGGGGGCTGGGGAGAAGAGCAAGGTCGACGAGCTTCTGTATTTGTCGGGTCACACGAGGACCTCGAGGGGAGAGCAGGCGTCGCTGTAGCTGTCGAAGAAAGCACCGAGTGTTCCGTAGGTCGTAGCCTCTGCCCGATGCGATGCAGAAGATGAGATATCGATCGTTATCGGGCGGGCGATGGGGTTTCGCTCCCAAAGCACTCCCAAGGTCGAGACGTTGAGGAGCGGGAGCTTCGAATAGGTGACAAGGCAGCAGACGGCGGCTGTGCACGCGGAGAAGCTGCCAGTGCGGAGGTGCAAAGGCGGCGTGCGGGAGGGTGTCTGTCCGCTATGAAGTGCGAGCTCAAAGAGGACAGACGGAGGATCGAGCGGCTGCGGGAGAGGGAGAAGATGCTCGCAGCTTGGTGGTTTTGCTTTTGGCAAAGAGCAGAGGAGCGGAATCGAGTTCTACTGACACAAGGCTGCGATGGTGGGGTTCCGGGGTTGGGTACAGGTACCTAGTACTAAGGCATGATTTGGTGTGCCGTCTTTGTACTGTGGGTATAGCTAAAGGTGTGGTTCGGGGCTGAGGTGAGAAGGTGAGGATTGAAGGTGAGAGAGGGTGGTGAGAAGCTCTCAGCGAATCTGCCGCTTTTCTGCGGCCATGATCTTGGTTTGATCATTCTGCAGTTTGCAGCAACTGTGACTGACAGCTACAATTGCTTACTCGAGCCTCGCAGCTTGCAGTCTATAAGGATGCCCAGCAAGTCGCAGCATAAACCGAAATGCAAGACATTGATGCTGCTGTTGATCTGCTGTGCCTCGGGAAGAGCCGATTCAGTATAGCACACTACAAGAGTACAGGTACCCTGCCGAGATGGTGACAGTTCTGAAGGTCTGGTAGCATAGCACTGCTGGTTTTGGTAGGTACCTAGGTAGTAGTGTACAGATACATGCAATTAATTCTTGGTAAAGCGCTATAGTTCGTTTATACCAAAACAGATATTAAGATGTATTTATGTGCCCCAGTAATGACCTCCTCAGAGGAGCCATCACATCACTTTTGGTATCGAACAAACCTGTAGAGCAAATGCAGGTGTCCAACAGCGAGCATTACTGTAGCGCAGCCCCTAAACTGCTCTAAGCTGCCCGCTGCAGCGCCGCCCTTCAGTGCATCATGCCGCTAACTTAGGCTTAAAACTCTCTACTGTAGCTTGAGCGTTAGGCTATGTCATCAATGCACTTCAATCAACGCGCTTTAGTTGTGTACATGTACTAAGACGCGTCTCTTATCGTTTATCAAAGCATGTCTGGGCGACCCATTCAGCATATAGTGGCTGCATGCGCTCCAACCCTTCATGTTCAAAAAGCAGCAGCACCGAGTTGCTTCTTTCGCCTTGATGCTCGCGCCATAAACCATGGCCTCTCCTCGTTCTTCGGAGGATGAAAGCTACGGAATCGACCCCTCTGTACCGTTAAAGGGCGTCATTGTCTGCTGCACCAGCATCCCACCTGATCAACGGGTTCGTTCCCCCGGCCTAGCAACGATTCCCTGGCCTGCGCTAACCTCGACGCTTCTTCAAACAGACAGACATTGCCCAGAAGGTAGCCGAGCTCGGTGGCTTGCACAAGTACGATCTCACGCCCGACGTCACTCATCTTGTTGTCGGCGACTATGACACCCCCAAGTATCGACATGTCGCCCGCGAACGGGTGGACATCAAGGTCATGGATGCTGGCTGGATCAATGCCGTCAACGAGCTGTGGAAAAACGACGACGAATTCGACCTCCTCGCGCTGGAGAAGAGCTACCAGCTAAAGCCTCTAGAAACGTGTGGCGCCGAGCCCTCGTCTCAAGAAGAAACATCGCCCGCTGCGAGAGGATCTCTGCTGATATGCTTGACGGGCTTCGGCGATCAACGAGAGGAGATTGCGGAGATGATTACGCAAAGCGGTGGTCGATACACTGGAGATCTGACTAGGAGATGCTCCCATCTGATCGTCAACAAGCCCGAGGGCAAGAAGTTTACGGCCGCCAAGTCGTGGGGCGTCCACACAGTCACCTTGGACTGGCTCAACCAGAGTGTCGAGCGTGGCATGATCCTGGAGGAAACCAAGTTTGATCCGCTATTACCCGCGGAAGAGCAAGGTGTTGGCGCCTGGGTTAAGCGAGATCTGAAGCGGTCGTCGCTGGGGAAGAGGGCAAGATCGGCCATGGTAAACGGCGGGCCAGACGAGGGAGCAAGAAAGCTGCGCAAGACAGCCAGTATGAAGCTGAGCTCGCAGAGGAACGACCTCTGGGGCGACATTCTAGGTAGATCTGCATCAAGAGAGTACTCATTCGCTCATGAGAACCCGCCCGAAGCACCAGCTCCAGCTCCAGCCTCCGAAGTCCCCACGCAACCAGGCTACTCTCTTGCCCAGGAGGACCAGGGCGTTTTCGCCAACTGCGTCTTTGTCGTCCACGGATTCCCGCAGCAAAGAGCATCCATCCTGGAGCAGACAATCGCTACTCTCGGCGGCAGTATTGCTGCATCACTGCAAGCTCCCGCCATCCTGTCCGAACCGACAGATCCCGAGCATTATCAGTTCCTCATAGTTCCCCAAACCTCACAGCCCGACACCCACCCAAAAGTGCCAAACGAGCACATTCACGTCATCACCGAGTTTTACATCGAAAACTGCCTGCATAACAAGCGGTTCTTCAGTCCCAACGAGCAGGTACTGGGAAGGCCGTTCGCCATGTTCCCCATCCCTGGATTCTCGAGCATTACTGTTTGTAGCGCCGCCTTCACGGGGATCGAGCTCAACCAGGTTGCGAGGAGTGTAGTCCAGCTCGGGGGCAAGTATGAAGAGTCATTCCGACGGTCAACAAATGTGCTGGTGTGCAGATCTCTCATGTCAATGCGTAGAGAAAAACTAAAGTGCGCACTCGACTGGGGCGTTCCCGTTGTATCGGCAGACTGGCTATGGGAGTGCATATCCAGCGGCAGCCTGGCTCCCATTGAAGACTTTGTATATCCCGAGCTGAAGAAGCGTCGCGTAAAACGAGACCCCTTTGTCAACGAAGATGACGAACCCGCGCCAGTAAAGCAACCTCGAAAGGCATCCGCCCCAGAAGCAAGGCCCACGGTCAAGCCTCTCAAAGTCCCTGTCGGCGCCGGCGTCGACACTACTGCCTTTGACAAGGACGTTCCCGAGCGAGGACGCGGCAAGCAGACCTTGGAGTCCATCACATCCGCAGACTTTATGACCGCACGAACTCATCCTGTCGACAGCGCGTGGGCGGCTGATACTCCTCCACTGTCTGAACTCTCCTCGGCCGCGCTCAATGTGTCGCCAAAGCTGTCAACGACCAAAACCGCTGTTGCTCGCACCATATCCGCGCCAACCAAGCTGCCCAGTGCTGAAAATCAATCAACTTCAGCACCCAATCCACCCCCTTCGGCTTCTGAGCCCAAACGGCCTTCACTAGAGCTGAAACAGCCGCCAGATCCAGCAAAAGAAGAACCAATCACCCAGGCTCTCGAAGCAGCAAAAGAGAAAGAGTCTCCAAAAGAACCGTCCGCCGACGAAGTCGAAAAGCAACGTCAACTTGCCGCCGCCGCCGAACTCCGCCAAGGCCTCACATCCGCCCTCTCCGACCTCATCCCTCCTCCCACGTCTGCCTCCCTCAGCGGGCCCGACGCCGCCCACCAGCAGCAGCCTGAACCTCGCAACATGCGTCGGCGCCGCCAGAAAATCCTCGGTCGCGCCATCAGCAATGCCTCCAACGCCAGCAGCGCCGCCAGCATCGACGGCGCCGCTCATCCCCCTCGCGCACTCCAAGACGAGGACGAGGATGAGGAGAGGCAGCAGAGGCAGTCTCCGCCGGCGACGCAGCTTGAGTACCGCGATCCGGAAGCAATGGAGACAAAGGCAATGCTGATGAGCAGGATGACGAGTGCCGTCGACGGAGGCGGAGCAAAGGAAGTTCTCGGGCGAACGAGGTCCTCTAGGAGGAAGTAAGGTAGAAGATGACGGCAAGATAATTCATGTTTAGGATATATGAAAAAAAGGGAATATTTAATGAGCGGATATAAGGAGTACGTTTAGTTGGATTGGGTAATGAATTTTTTTTGGAGAATATCCAAGAAGCCTATTTTACGACTGGGTTAGCAGCATTAATACACATTGAATACACAAGCATAGCTGCTTTATAGAAAAAATAAAGGAGTGTAAAATATCATTCAGCAAGCATCACTTCATTCATTCATACGAAATTAAATCATACCCTGTTTAGATTGGAATTGCCCAAGTACTGCGTGTATATTCATTATTCCATCCATCCCTGATTCACTAAGCCCATATGTGTATATACTCGTTTATATGCCATATTCACAGAAAAAGACAAAGGAGAGAGAGAATAATTTAAAAAAAAATGCAATGAGAGGACAAGCTTCCATTTCACTACATCCTTCATCCACCCTTCATCATCATCAAAAGCGGCAAAAATAAAAATAAAATAAAAAACCAACCCAGTTGCCTTTTGCCCGCTTCATCTCCCCCCTCACCAACGCAACTGCCCTGATGCTCGTTATTTCCCACTGGGTATCTAAATTCATCCCCTATTCGCAGGAACAATGAAACAAAGAAGAAAAGAAAGAAATGATGTCAAAATGTGGCTTTGGTCCGCATTTGTTGGGATCATGGCCCCAGCAATCTGTATGAACGTATATATGCATATGCATGTTGAATGAAGCGTTTGGTAGAGAGAGAGAAAAAAAGAAAGAAACTGAAGAAAGGGGGAGAAAGAAACATGTCCAGTCATGGATCAGCGCATCGTTATGCAAACGTTGAAAAAAAAAAAGCACAATAGCCAACTTCATCAAAAAAAAAAAAAAGGAAAAGAAGAGAGAGAGAGGAATCACTCTCTTCGCCAGACGCCCACAAATAGCCTCCTCCCAATTTCTTCCGATATGCCAAGAATAATGAAAAAAATGATATGAAGATAAAAGAGAAAAAAAAATTCGATGCTCCCCTTATTGCTAATACGCAACGGGGAGCTTGGACGAAGAGGCCGGCCTCTTGAGCTCCTCACCCAAGAGGTCTTCGTCTCGTTCGGAGAGCTGCTCCGACTGCATCATTGCCCAGCGGTGCTCCACCTCCTCTCTGCAAGACGCGAATTGTTAGCAAAAGTGTCAAGCCAAAAAAGAACAAAAAAGAAAGAAAAAAGAATCGAAAAAAACTTACTGAGACCCCTCGATAGTCCTCACTCCCATGCTCTCAAGCACCTTGATCAGCCTCTTGAGCGTCCTCTCCCTTCGAAACGAGACAATCACATCTCCCCTTGGCCGACCATCCCGCGACGCAATTTGCGTGCTGCGCTCCGTCATGATGAGATGCGCCTTGAGCACGCGCCTATTCCACACGACATCAATCAGGTCGTCCAGCCGCACGTCAAAGTTGACGGGCTCCCTCAGCACGCCCCAGCGCACGGGATGGCCCTCCTTGAGGATCTGGTGCTGCAGGCATCGGGCCTCCTTGACCCAGTGTAGATACTGCGTGACGCGCGGCGAGCTGGTGTAGAGCCGCGACTTGACCTGGTCGATGCGGAAGTCGTTCTGCGTGATTGGCGCCCCGCTCCACAGGTCCGTGTCGGTGAAGTCGGCCGTGTCGTCGACGAGGGTCCGATACGGCCGGATGGATGGAGACAGCGTCCTAGCGCGCTTGCTGATGGGCCCGCTGGGGGCCGCCGGAGGAGACTCGGGCGCCAGCATCGTGCTCTCGTTGCCGCCGTCCGACGTCAGATCCGTCGACGACCGATCGTGGTCGGCCGTCGTCCCGGAAAGGGAGTAGATGCTCTTGCGCTTCTTGGGCTGCTGGGATAGGGGGGTGTCGTTGGGAGTTGCTCCTCCTCCTCCTCCTCCTCCCTGGCCGCCGACGCTGCGGCGCGTTGCCTTGACGCCTGAGGGCCGGCCGATGTTCTTAAAGCCAGACTTGGCTCGCAGCAGGGCCAGCTTCGGGTCGTTGTAGAAGTTGTGAATGATCCTCGAGACGTTGAAGGCCGCGCCCTGCTCCACCCACAGCTCGTGCAGGCGCTGGCGCATCCACTCCAGGGGGTGGATATCGAGCCCGTATTTGCCCAGCTCGCTTAGCGTCTCGCACAGGCGGAAGAGGGTGTCGTAGGACGTGATGCTGCCCTTGCCGGACGTGGTGTACTTCTTGCTCAGCAGCTGGTAGGGGCTGATTTCGCCCTCGTCCAGGAACTCGAGAATCTTGAGGCCGCGGTTCACCTGCCGGCCAAGCTGGAATCTCGTCGATGCCTTGTCCACACCCTTGTCCTTGGACTCCATGGCCTGCTGGTGCTTCTCTCGCCACTGGTTCAGCGGCGGCTCGATCAAGCTCCTGATGTCGGGCCACTTAGGATCCCAATACGGGTGGCTTGGGTCAATCTTGGCGAGAGGCACGCCCTCTATGATTTCGGGGTAAGTGTACTCTCGGCCGTTGTGCTTCAGAACGAGCGTCTCGCGAGTGATCTTGGGGAGGTCCGGCTGGTCTGTGCCGTCCGATGGCTGGGGCGAGGCCTCGACGGAGCGTGGAGTGGGAGTGTTGAGATCTTGAGACGACGGCCGGCTTGGAACGTTGGCCGGCGTGAATCCCGTGCTGAACGTGTACGCTCGAGGCTCCGAGCGCTCCTTGGGCGTCGACAGGTGCTCGGACTGGTAGATGGCCGGCCGGCTGGTAGGCAAGCCTCGCCTCTCCGGAACCGCAACCTTGACCTCGTCAGACTGCAGATGCCTGGAGCTGGCTGCTTCGGACGACAGGATGGCGCTTTGTGCAAACCCAGCCGCTGCGGCGAGCGCCTCTTGGGCTGCCTGTTTTCTAACCAGGAGCTGGTGCGCAAAGTCCTCCTTGACATCCCGATCCGAAACGGCCTCGTGCTTCTCAGCCTCCCTTTCAGGCTCCCGCGACGTCTCTACTAAAATCTCTCTCTTGGTTTCATGTGGCGATGCATCTCTGGTGGCGGCATCTGGCGAGGTGCTCTCTGACGCCCCATTCGTCGCTGCTGCATCCCGCACGACCCCATTCCCGTTGGACATGCCCCTTGGAGACTCATCTCGAGCGTGGCTCTCGGAAGAAGCCTCCCTCTCTGTAGGCGGAGACTCGCCCGCGCCTCGATCCTTGCGCAGAGACGCTCCGTGGCAGCCCTGGCGGTTCCACTCGCAGTTGCCGCACTTTTGAAAAAGCGGCCCGCCAATGATGATGCAGTCGTCAAAGGCCCCTTGGTTCTTGTCGCAGGAGATGCATCGCTGCTCCTGGATATCGCCAATGGCCTGGATCATGCAGGACAGCCACTTGACGCCCTTGGCCTCGGTGTGCTCGTAGATGCCAGCGAGGTGATCGGTGGTGAACTTGCGGCCGCGGCGAATCTTGACGGGACGCCTGATGGGCAGGCCGAGGATGGCCTTTACCCACTGGTTCCACGGCTCAGTCTTGTTGATGGGGCCAATGACTCGTCCGTCAGCGTCGACGAGGTCAACGAGAGGCTCGACCGGCTCTTGCAGGATACCCTTGAAGGCGGAAGAAGACGTTACGACGGGGGCAATGGGCGTCTTTGCCGCCACTTGCCGTGTGATTATCGCGGGCAGCGATGGAGGCGCCGGTGCTGACGGCAGCTCGTTCCAGTACTCTACGCCCTCCATCTCGGTTGCGTCGCTGTCGGTAGCCTCTCGCCCCTTGCTCACGTCTCTGGCGGCGGCATCAGAGGCCTTGCCGAGAGCCGCATTGGTCGAGCCGCCTCGGGCCCGCGCCGCAACCTCTCGCTTGTCCTGAAACCAGCGAATCATGGTCTCGGTGACTTTTTCTCTCTGCTGCATCCAGTCGTGCTCTTCATGGCGATAGTCTCTCTCCAGGGCAATGATCCTGTCAGTCTTTCCATCGCACTCAGTCACGACCTGAGCCAGCTCCTTGTCGACCTGGCTCAGCTCCAGCGCGAGCCTCTCTCGGATTTTGTTGAGCTCGTTACGCTTTCCATCCAAGGTGCCGAGCTCGACCTTGGCCTCCATCAGGGCCAGCTGGTACTTCTTCTCTGTTTCTGAATGCTGAGCTTCTTGCTTGGCATTGAAGTCCCTCCAGAACTTGCCCTCGGCTTCGTCCCAGACGAACTGATGCTCGTGGGCAGGGAGTTCCTCCCACGTGGCCGCCTCGTCCATCCTCCCTTTCTTTTGAAATCTTTTTTCTCTTTATTTTGTTATTTCTTTCTTCTCTTCTCCCTGTTTTGTTTTTTTTTTTTTTTTCTCCCCTTGCCAATTCTGATTTTTTGGGGCTGTTGTGTGAGTTATCCAGTTGGCTGTTGGATAACTGTCCAAGCGTAAAGAGGGAGAAAGGGCTTTTATAATGCCGTAAATTGTCCCTCGTCCTTTTCACTCTTCTTTTTCTCTCCCTTTCAAAGGGGACAAGGGTCGTGCTGGCAGCGGCAATGCAATGAATGAATCAAATAAAAGCGGCAGCTCAGTAATACGTGGCGGCTACCTCCAACAAAGTCTTGTTCTTGTCGTCTTGGTCCACCAATGGTGTAAGGGATGCTCAACCATAGTCTCCCGCGGATCTCGATAGAAGATGAAGCGGTATAAGAGCATAAAGTTATAGGGATATATGGGGATCAAAGAGATATAGTAGTAGTAGCCGACGTCTTTATAGACGCGCTAGCCTATCAGAAGAGACAAGTGAAACTCGTGTCGGCAACCCAAGGATAGACGCGGTTTCGGTGACCGGTTTCTTTGAAAGAAATCATTCATCAGCCCAGGGGGCGTGCGTTGCAAGATGATTAGCAGCAAAACTACTCTCTTGGGGTGACACCAAGACGGACGAAAATAGTAGGGCGGGGATATGGGGGGGGCGTGTAGATATTGGCCACAACTAGTCATCACGGTTAGTCACCAAACGAAACAGGGCCAGACGAAGAGCAGGAAATAAGCATTACGCAGTGCCGCAG